>SRPS01000137.1:0-77602 GCA_018360175.1 Claviceps arundinis
GAGACTTGAAGCGGGGGCCCAGCAAACAATATGCACGACAACGTCGCATTTGACCGACGCTCTCCGATGCCCCTGCAACATACTATCACAGATTCACAGGCCAAAAAGAGGGGTAGGTAGTATCAAAAAAGAAAGAATGATTGGAAAATAATAAGAGGTCGTCAAGGGGGGAAGATAGAGGTGTCGACATGATGGATGGAAGGAGGGAAATCAATTGGTACTCACGGGTGTAACCTCTCGAAAAGGAACACCCACTACATACATCTTAGTGGGTGACAAAGGCCGAGAACATTTGGTTAAGTCGAGAACAAAATACTGCCCCACTTAATCGCGTGTACCCTCACTTTTCCTCGCGTTTCCCTCAACACAACACCAATTTCAAGAAACAATTTCTAGCATTTTCGCATCAACAACTATCCAATAATTGCTCCGTCACGTAGTAGTGCGTCATGTGCGAAGAGTGTGATATATCGGCCGCGTAATGGCGCGAGCATGACATCATAATCAACTACGTAGTCCGCCGTCTTTTCTGCATACCTATGATCGTCCATTATGTCCATGAGTCTATGATACTTTGAGGGGTAAAATGTATTCTTTACGGGTCAGAGGCGGTGGTGACTTGGGAGGGAGAGGAGGAAGGTCAGGCTCCTCTTCATCGTCAACTTGTGTAAGATCAAGTTCACCAATAGCTTCATCACACGCGTCCTGCTTATCGAGATCGCCTGAGCCAAGGGGCCCATCAATAGCAGCGAAGGTACATATCATCATCATGGTCTTCACTGATTAGCTCACCCCGTGAAGATTAAAGTGACCTCCTTTTCTTCCGCATTTCTCAAATATACGCTACTATAACCGAATAATCTCTCGTTGTCTGTGCACCGCAATATTTTCCAGATTTGTATCAACAAGCATTGGTGACTGGTCAGGACTCCATCCTCAGTTCTTGAGTTCTAGTGCGTCTACGATGATGAATTCGAGCGCATAGTTCTCATCCCTAGCACGATCCCATATCTTTTTCCAAATCTGTGACTGCTCTGTGGTCATTGCCATGCTCTCCTCTTTGTGCGATTCTGCAGCCGAAGTTTCTGGCGCGTTGAACAGTTCAGCTCGCTCAAAGTCAATCAACATGATGCCATCTGTGTCGGGATTGTATAAGATATTCGCCCATCGCACATCGCAATGAAGAACCCCTTCCTCGTGCACAGCGTCTAGAGCCTCTATGCCCTCATCTACCCAGGCAATCTCGTCGAGAACCTTGAGCTGAGACAATTTTCTACCGTCGAGAATAAATCCACCCCAAGAAATAAACATCATGTGCACCACGTACGTCTCAAGATAAATCCAATAGTCCTTGTCCATGGTGCGTAAATCGATAGTACCGAGGAATACGGGGACATACCGTCCTTGTATGGGCTTGAGCCGTTCGTAGACTCGCATCTCGTGTTCGAGGTGCTGAATGTGGCCTGTAACGGTGCCCTTGCTCACAAAGGTGTATCCATAAGCCAAGAGGGTCACTTTGAGGAACGCGCCTCTTGCACCAACGACACCTTGGTATGAGATTCCCTCGTCAAGAGACTGTTTGAATTGGTCCTGTAGGAGGCGTAGCCACTCTGTATGATCTACAGGATGACAGTTGGGGTGGTCTGCTCCAGCTTCATCTGCGTCACCCCGGCAGTGATGCCTCACGTTAGGGCACTTGAAATCAAGGGATCCCCCATGGACGAGTCCTAACAAACATTTCTGTGAGCAGTATGGGTATGGCTGATCCGAGGCGCTGTGTTGTTTTCCGTTGCCGTTCTGAACTGTTTTGGGGCTCGATACAGCGTTGCGATGTTCAGAAGAAACCAGTCTGGAAGGCGTGCCCCATTTCGAAAGCGTTTTGAAGACTCGCATGCGTCGCTCCTGCAGGGGCTTACGGTATTTTGTGAGCGCCATGCTTGTGAACGCCACGTACTGGCCAACCGCGGACAAAAATGCAGCGTCTCTCTTAGGAGCATTTGCTACGTCGAGAGCAGGTTCCGCTATATGATAATACAGCGTTTGAGGATCGTCCCAGTTGACATGAAGAAATACAATTGCCTGGCCTGTCGTGAGGATACCGAATTCGAGGCAACTTTCCATCATGTTGTGATATGTCTGCGTGACATCGCGTTTGGCCCGCTTCTCTGCAATGGCACTAGACTGCGAGGCTTCCTCACCATCCTGAACGGCGGCTGGGTTTTCCACCTCCTCCGTCACTTCTCCGAATGTAGTCGACGGCTGGAGCGCTGTCCGCAGATGTTGAATAGTCAGGTCGTAAGGCGTCCTTTGCTCCCACACGTAAAGCAAGGTACCAGACGCCTTTGCGACCGAGGGGTCGCGGCAAATGCAAAATCTGGTGGAAACGGGCTCCTCAGATTGGGGTGACGTAGTCTCAGTTTTCAAAGGTTTCGTGTGTTCAGCATGTTTGATGAAGTCAACACGAACCTCGCCCTTACAGATTCTGCCAAGGTCGTCCGCTGATTGCAGCCCTCCCATGATGTACTTGACCGGATTCTCAATGCTGTCTTCAACAAATGTTTCCAGAGCCTTCTCGTCCGCGATTGGTGCAATTTTGGTCCCGTCATCCCTTACTGTCGTTAGACGTGGAAATTCGCGGAGATCAGGAGGGATTATATCGCAGACAAGGTCAAACATGACTCTTTGGCCACTGAGAAAGTCGGTCCACTCCAACAACTTTTCTGGCTGCCATTTTCCACGTATTGTGGTCGTGGAGACATCTCCGCTTCGTCGGGCATTCGGATTTATGGTTAGCTTCGAGAATAGAGAGTCATGGCACTCTTTGACGTATTCGTTCAGTGTTGAATACTGTAATGCCGGGTCATACTTCCGCACCAGCTGCAAGGCCCGATCTCTCTCCCACCGTAGCTGCGAGGCCCTGCCTATCGCCTTCTTTAATTCCCTCGCTCTCTCCTCAGCTTGGCGCTGTCTGTCCTGGGCCTGCTGTAATGCCCTGTCTCTCTCCTGCTGCAACGCCTTCTCTCTCTCCTGGGCCTCTTGTAGGGCTCTATCTCTCTCAAGCTGCAAGACTCTCTCTCTGCACTGGGCCTTCACTCTCTCTAGGTGCAATGCCCCCTCCATCTCAATTTTCAAGCCCCTGTCCCTCTCCTGGGCCAGCTGCAAGGCCCTGTCTCTCGCCTGGGCCTTGTCCAATACCCTGTCTCTCTCCTTCTGCAGGGCTCTATCTCTCTCCAGCTTCAATATCATCTCTTTCTCCTGGGCCTGCTGCAAGGCCCTGTCTCTCTCATACTGCAATGCTCTCTCTCTCTTCTGAGCCTGTCGCTCTCTATCCTGGGCCTGCTGCAATGCCTTGTCTCTTTCCAGCTGCAGGGCAATCTCTCTCTCCCTGGCCTGCTGCAACGTTATCTCTCTCTCCTTGGCCTGCTGTAATGCGCTGTCCCTCTCCTCCTGTAACGCCACCTCTTTCTCCTGGGCCAGTCGCAATGCCCTCTCTTTATTGTGGGCCTGCTCCAACGCCTGGTCTCTTTCCTCCTGCAAGGCCCGCTCTCTCTTCGCGTCTCTTTTCTCTCTCTGTTGGTCCCGTCGCTGTCTCTTCTCGTTCTGCCGCTGTCTCTCCTTGCTCTGCTCGAATATCCTGACTCTCTGTTCGGCCAGCTCTAATATCCGGGCTCTCTGCTCGGTCAGCTGCAAAGTCCTGTCTCTCTCCTGATGCAACTCCCTGTCTCTTTCCTGGATCCTTTGCTCTAGTTCCTGGATGCGTTGTCGTAGGAAGAAGCTCTCGTTCTGTTCATCCAAGATCAGTGCCATGATGAACGGGATTCCTGCCTCTGTTCATTACGGTTGGTTGTGAAGCCTGATGCTGATGAAGAAGCCAAGTTAGAGCGATGCAAACGCGAGGTGCAGTTGGCGGGAACGTGTTTGGATGTTGACGTTGTACAACAACACAAGTTGCAGAGTGGACCCAGACGTCAACGTCACAAAGAGGTACATAAGGTAGGTACCTTACGCGTACCTTCTACTTCACCTATCCTATTTACCTCCTACAGGAGGTATGTAGGTAGGTACGGACTTATCAATCAGCATGCATCAGATAATAGGTACATACAGTGTGTCGTTGGTGGAACAAGATATGAAATTGCCTTTGTTAGTAAGTACAGTCTGCAGCCTGCACCGTTTCTTATACAGCCATAACGGAACCAAAACGCGGAAGGCCAACAGTCACCTCTCATGGATGAGGAAATACATTCCTCCTGAATCTGATTCATCAAATTCCATTGGCCCGCGGAATATATAAGGGCCCTGCCCTGCGCGTAGCTCAAGGTGGCCTGGGACCTCAATGTGGCCAGTGGCCACTGACCTTTGCGACTCTTTCTCCTTTGTCAGAAGTAAGCTATTACAAGTTACGGAGTATGCATTGTCGAATGGGATATTGTCAGGGACATTTGGACAAGCCTCACCAAGGACCTTTGGTTGCAGTCAAGGATAGCGGTTGAGACCTCCAGAAGTGGAAGGTCATGAGACAGTGGTCCTCGAAGATGTACCTATTCGTATCGTAGCGGCCAAAGATCAAAACCTTCAAGCATCGGCCCACGTCGTTGATATCTTGCCCTCAGCCTTCACTCTGTTGTGAAACTCCCAAGATGACAGATATACTTCATCTATCGTAGCCGATCCCTCGTTGTTTGTGCACCGGGTCATCTTTAACTTTCAGAACAAGTATCGGTCAGTCATCGATACCTAGTGCGTCTAGTATGATGGACACGATGTCGTCTTGCTCAGCATTAGCATGATTCACGATGTTTGCCCAACTCTGCCGCTGCTCTGCGGTCATTGCCATGATCGCCTTTGTGTGAGAATCTTCGTCTGAAGAATCTGGCGCGTTGAACAATTCAGCCCGCTCAAAGTCAATCAACATGATTCCATGTGTATGGGGACTGTACAAGATGTTTGCCCATCGCACATCGCATTGGAGTACGCCTTCTTTGTGCACAGCGTGTAGACTCACTACGCCCTCATCTACCCAGGCAAGCTCGCGGAGAACCCCGAGTTGTTCCATCTTGTCCGACTCGAGACGAAATCCGCCCCAAGAGATAAACATCATGTGCACCACGTACGTCTCAAAATGAATCCAATAGTCCTTGTCCATGGTGCGCAGATCAATAGCACCTAGGAACACGGGGACGTACCGTCCTTGTATGGGCTTGAGCCGCTCGTAGATGCGCGCCTCGTGCTCGAGGTGCTCAATGTGGCCTGCAACGGTGCCCTTGCTAACAAAGGTGTACCCATAAGCTAAGAGGGTCACTTTGAATAACGCGCCTCTTGCACCAACGACACCTTGGTATGTGATTCCCTCGTCAAGAGACTGTTTGAATTGGTCCTGTAGGAGGCGTAGCCACTCTGTATGATCTACAGGATGACGGTTGGAGTGGTCTGCTACAGCTTCATCTGCGTCAGCCCGGCAGTGATGCTTCACGTTAGGGCACTTGAAATCAAGGGATCCCCCTTGGACAAGCCCTGACAAACATTTCTGTGAGCAATATTGGTATGGCTGATCCGGGGCGCTGTGTTGTTTTCCGTTGCCATTCGGACTTACTTTGGGGCTCGAATTCGATGCAGCGTTGCGATGTTCAGAAGATAGCAGTCTAGAAGGCGTGCCCCATTTCGAAAGCGTTTTGAAGACTCGAATGCGTCGCTCCTGCAGGGGCTTGCGGGATTTTGTGAGCGCCATGATTGTGAACGCCACGTATTGGCCAACCGCGGATAAGAATGTAGCGTCTCTCTCTGGAGCTTTCGCTACATCGACGGCAGGTTCCGCTATATGGTAATACAATGTTCGAGGATCGTCCCAGTTGACATGGAGGAATACAATAGTCTGCCCTGTGGTGAGGATGCCAAATTCAAGGCAATTCTCCATCATGTTGTGATATGCCTGTGTGACGACGCGTTTCGCCCGCTTCTCGGCAGCGGCAGTAGACTGCAAGACTTCTTCAGCATCCTGAACGGCTGGACTTTCCAGCTCTTCTGTCACTTCTCCGAATGCAGTCGTCGGCCGGAGCGCTGCACGCAAGACCTCAACGGTGAGATCATAAGGCGCCTTCGGCTCCCACGCGTATAGCATGGTACTAGACGCCATTGACATTTCGACTGCGGAGTCGCGGCAGATGCAAAATTTTGTGTGAACGGGCGTCCCAGGTTGTGATGTCGTAGTCTCAGTTTCGAAAGGCTTTGTATGTTCAGTATGCCTGATGAAATCGATGCGACCGTCACCCTGACAGATCCTGCTAAGCTTGTCCACTGATTGCAGCTCTCTCATGATATTCTTGACGGGTTCCTCGATGCTGTCACTGATAAATTTTGCCATAGACGTCTCATCCGTGATCGGAGCAATTTCTTTGCCGTTCTCTTTGACGGTTATTAGGCGCGGGAATGGACGGACCGCAGGAGTGAACACATCGCATACATGGTTGAAGATGAGCCGCTGCTCGCTGAGGAAGCCACTCCATTCCATTACCTTTCTTGGTTGCCATTTGCCACTTACATCGGCCGTGGTCGCATCTCTCCCGTGTTGAGCCTCCGGATGGATGGTGAGCTTGGAAAATAGAGAACCAAGGCATTCCTTGACGTATTCATCCAGTGTTGAAGCCTGCAATGCCAGGTCTTTCTCCTGCACAAGCTTCAAGGCCCAATCTCTCTCCCGCTCAAGCTGCAAGGCTCTGTTTCTTTCTTCATTGAGCGCCCTCGCTCTCTCCAAAGCTTGGCGCTCTCCGTTCTGGGCCCGCTGCAATGCCTTGTCTCTCTCCTGCTGCAATGCCGTCTCTCTCTTCTCAGCCTGTCGCTCTCTCTTCTCAGCCTGTCGCTCTCTTTCCTTGGCCTCCTGCAGTGCCCTCGCTATTGCCTGGTCCTGCAGCACTGCCGTCGCCATTTCCTGAAACTTTCGCCTTTCCTCGTGGACGTCCTTCAGTGTCTTCACTATTTCCTGGGCCCGTTCCTCTCTCTCATAGGACCGCTGCAGTGCCTTTGCTGTTTCCTGGGCCTGTCGGTCTTTCGCCTCGGCCTGCTGCAATGCCCTGTCTCTTTCCTGCTGCAAGGATCTCTCCCGCTCCTTGGCCTGCTGCAATGCTCTATCTCTCTCCTGAGCCTGCTCCAACGTCTTGTCTCTCTCCTGCTCCAACATCTTCTTTTTCTTCTCGGCCTGTCGCTCTCTCTGTTGGTCTCGTCGCTTCCTTTTCTGCTTCTGCCGCTCTCCTTCTTGGATCTGCCGCTCTCTCTCCTGGAACTGCTGCAATATCCCATCTCCCTCTTTGGCCAGCTGCAATGATATGTTTGTCCCTTTCTGCAATGCTCTCTCTCTCTCCTGCTGTGAGTCCCTGTCCCTCTCTTGGATCTGTCGCTCTAGGTCCTGGATGCGTTGGCGTAGGAAGATGGTCTCGTTCTGTTGATTCAAGGCCAATGCCATGATGAAGGGGACTGTGTCCTCTGCCGATTAAGTATGGCGCTGATGCTGATGGTACGAGACAGAGTCACAAGGTTGGGTGTGTAGATGGCAAGTGACCGAAGTAGAGCGCTGGTAAACCATCAATGAAGAAGCCAAATCAATGAAGCAGGGCGTAGCACACGCGGCGTTTTCGTTTTTCAGCGCGTAGGTATGTACACTGTACGCACCTCCTACCAGGTACCAAGGAGGTCGCAGGTACATACCTGACCCGATAGTCCTGCTGCCACATCAAATACCCTGTGTCAGCTTTGTGCCTTTTCATTCCGACTCGCAGGCGCTCTGTGTGACCTGACTTCACTTCACCATACCTGTATGCACCTCACTACACGGTAACTGTCACCGTGTACGGCTGTTGTTTGTAACATGTATGAATCATGAAGGTTCGAAAATTTCTTCACGCAAAGTTTTACGTCCGAAACTCGAGTTCGTCCGGAAAGGGACACGAGAAGCGCAAACAACTCGAAGAGGAAGCCAGCAAGTGAGAAGTCATTGAGCCAGTACCTAGATACCTATGTATGTACCTGCCACCGCCAGAGGTGGCACGTGCACTGCCGAACGAGCTTTTAAAGTGGACCATAGGGATCACGTGCTTAGGTACTGAGACTGTAAAGAGTTCGATTTTTCAATCTTCCGTTATAATCATGGGTGCAATACGTAATCACGCAAACAGATCAACAATTCACCAAGGTCCAGAGGTGTGACGAAAAAGGCGTATCACGCGTTTGCTCGAAATGACAACTTTGCACAGAGAGAAGAAGCAGACTCTTGCCGAGGCGTGCGCGTTGTTACAGTGGCCGCGGGGGTAAGGATCGGCGAATGTGACTTCGTTGCCGCGGAGCAATTCACGGAGCGCTTACAGAGTCTTTGCGATAAGCCGTACAACTTGGTTGCCGGATGTGAATGGTAGAGCATAAGTGTTTGTCCACCCCCAAACCCTGAGCCTTGTCCAGTCAAATAATTATAGGGCACATCACGTGCCAAGTGGACGCAGCCAAGCTGTAACTTACAAGGTTGTTATAAATCACGTCCGTGTGCTGCTCTGCATCCCCAACTTTTCTTAAATGTTTCACGCGCATTCTGGCTGGTCAAATCTCTTTGAATATTCACGAATTCTGTCTATGTGCCTCTGCGTCTTCAGCATCGCTACCAACCTTTGCATGTAGAGTCCAAAGTCTCATTGGTCATCGTCGAACAACAGAACGCGAACAACAACTTTCTACGTCAAGGCCTTCACTATTCAGGAGGCAAAATGCGTGTCAAGTACCAACCACAGACCTACGAGAGATGGCATGACTTCCTCAGCGAGCAAAGAGCCATTTCTTGCAAACTCCTCGATATATTTGCTGAGCAAACCATATTTCCGAACCCACTCCTAGAAGACGGTACAGACAAAGCGCCAATCACGACTTTGAAGGATCTTGATATACATATCAGTGTCTTTCTGGAAGTCCCAATTAGGACCGTCTTGAATAAGCTGTCATCGGTAGACAAGCTTGGCTGTATCTGTCGGATCGACGGTGTGATCAACTTTATTCATCTAGATGATCGCGAAATGAACGAAAACCCTGGAAAGCTTCTGGGCATTGAAACTCCATCATCACAAGAAGACGAGTTTCAACCAGACGGTATTTGCATTTGCAGCAGGTCCGGAGCAAGCGAGGGTCCCAACATCCTGCTCTACCCATTCGACGTCAAATGGCCTCACACTTTAACTGCCCAAGACCTACGTGCTGCGCTTGGCCCCACGACCGGCTTCGGGGAGGTCTCGCAGCCTACTCCAAATGGATTCATGAGCAACCCGGTGAAAGAAGCTTTGACGGGGACGTACAACAACATGGTCAAAAGTCTTGCGGAGTTCGGCATGGTAACCATAGGTTCGGCATTCGTGTTCCTCCGCGTGGACTGGGCCGATGATGCGAGAACTCTGTACTATCATTTGGCAGAGCCTAAGCATGACATGTCTCAAGTTGCTAATGAGAAAGACGGTATGATGTTCTCAGCTGCCTTCCAATGCATCGCTTTCACGATAATGGCGCTCAAGAAGTGTCATCATTCTGAGTTAGAGCGACGCATGGAGATTCGGGAGGCCCTTCAGAGAGCCTAGAGGAGTCATGTCCCCTGTGTGGCGTGTCTTCGCCTAGAAATTTTGGCGGTGTATCAAGCCGCGCTGGGCGGCATGGGCCTGGAATTTAGATAATGGAAAATGACACACATGGTCAGAGGCTGATGAATAAACAAGACACCGAAATAGTATTGACGGAAAGCAATACAGCAGCCAGCATCTTCATGCTGTTCACGAATAGGTTCTCTCAGGGCTCGTTCGAGGAGATTCTCAGGGCTATCGTCCGCGGCGGCGGCGCTTCACTTCCGGGGTGAAGCAGTCGAAGTGAGCGAAGCAGGTGAAGCAGACGGAGCCGTGGAAGAGGGCGACGCGGCACAGAAAAAACGATGGAGGAAATGTAGGAGACGCACTGTATCATCTAAAAGCATCACGAGCATAAATTTGTCATGTTGGCATAAATCCGAAAGTCGAAAGATGTCACGAGGAATATACAGCGAGGGATTCAGCTTCGGCAAGCTCGTCTTGTAGACTCCGCTTTCTCGTACCAAACTCGTCGATTATCCAGCTTCGGATCGTGTCCGAGCACTTTGGAAGATAAATATTGGCGTTAACCACTAAAAATTCGATTATGTAGTCCACAGAAGTGCATCGTTCAAGTATGGCAGGCTGCAGCAGATCTCGATTGTTCGTACCTGAAAACTCAATTAACTCCCGGAAGTACTGGTTCTCAACCATGTAAAACGGCGCGTGAGAATGTATAAAGAAATTCGTTAGTTTCTGCCTAAACAGGATATGTCGATCCTTTGAATGAATCAGTCTGTTCAGCTCCGTCAGCCTGGAAGGTTTGGTCTAGAGACCTCTTCTCGGGGAACGACTTCGTGTCCTCATTGTATCCGTCAACATTTTTCAAGTGGCGCAAACAGGAAAGGGTCCCCAACAATGTTTCAT
Source organism: Claviceps arundinis (assembly GCA_018360175.1). Classification (NCBI taxonomy): domain Eukaryota; kingdom Fungi; phylum Ascomycota; class Sordariomycetes; order Hypocreales; family Clavicipitaceae; genus Claviceps; species Claviceps arundinis. The sequence continues at coordinate 10,506 of SRPS01000137.1, forward strand.
TGTTTGCCTACCAAGCTGAAATTTATGTCCGACACAAAGTGATTTCCCCGATCACGTATGTGGGCAGGAGATCTCCCATTTGGCTGTATGGCGAGCAGTTCATAAGGAATCCGAATCTGGCTCCGCCCTTTCCTGGTACTGCTACTACTGCGAGCGCGACAACCGCCCTCAATCCTTCCGACTCGCTGACGGTGGCGGCTGTTTGCGCCACTTGAAAAATGTTCATGGGTACAACGAGACAACGAAGTCGTTCCCCGAGAAGAGGTCTCTAGACCAAATCTCACAGGCTGGCGGAGCTGACGCCAGTACCGCCTCTGCGAACAGACTGATCCATCCAAAGGATCGACATGTCCTGTTCAGGCAGACACTAACCAATTTTTTTATACATTCCCACGCGCCATTTTACATGGTAGAGAACCCGTACTTCCGGGAATTGATTCAGTTTTCGGGTACGAACAATCGAGATCTGCTGCCATATTTGAACGATGCACTTCTGTGGACTAATCGAATTCTTAGTGGTTAACGCCGAGCTCTATCTTCCAAAGTGCTCGGACACGATCCGAAGCTGGATAATCGACGAGTTTCGCGCGAAAAAGCGGACTCTACAAGACGAGCTGGCCGAAGCCGTCAGCAAGATATCGATATCTTTTGGCGCGTGGACGTCAACATCTCAGAAACCGGTGTTGGGCATATATGCCCACTACATCACGTCCAAAGGTGTGCGCCGACATGCTCTCCTCGGCATGAAGGAGCTTCATGGACGCCACACAGCCAAAAACTTCGCGTTGGTTCTGGAGAAAACGCTCGTCGACTATGCAATCAAGGACCGACTTGGGTACACGATGAGTGACAACGCCACGACCAACGACGCCTGCGTGGAGGCGCTGATTTCGCGTTGCTGCCCCGAACTGACGACGAAAGAAGCCAGGGAACGTCGCAGGTTGAGGTGTTTTGGCCACATCGTGAACCTTTGCGCGGAGGCCTTCACCCGTGGACACGTGGCGAACGACAAAGCTCTCAAAGCTGCTCAAAAGTCGCTTGACGCGCCTGCGGAAGAAAAGGCTTGGAGAGGAAAAGGAGCCCTGGGCAAAATGCGTAACAACTTCAGGTGGTTCCGGAATTCGCCACTGCGTAAGAAGCAATTCGGAAAATAAAAGTCTGTGGCGAAGCTGACCATTTGGAGGTGAGTTCGCTTCGTTGCAACTTTTTCTGCCCTCTTGTTGATGACTCATGACTCATGAGAGTCGTACCCCCCTATACCCCACTATCAGCCTTGACAGGTGACAACTTTCCTTTCCAAGCGGCATCTTTATGATTCCATGAATAATAACGCCAGTCACGGCGATTTGGGATCCGTAGTAAATTGTTTGACCGAGGGACTGGATCGCTGCAAGCAACGTCTGTTCCAGACTTTTTTAATAAACAATATATAGATACATGTGCCAGCGTACATTGACATTCTGTAGAATACGTAGACACGATTTTTGTTTATACAATGAGGGTAGGAAAACTAGAGAAAGAAGGGATGGATGAAAGAGGAGTGAATAAAGAACGATTCAAGAAGCAACGTAGTCAACTGGCAACGAGCCAACGAGCGACCGAACGATTGAACGATCGAACGATCGAACGACCAAACCATTGCCCAGGAAGTCAGGACGTGATCCGTGAAACGTCAGTAAATCACAACTTTAGATGCGCACATCCAGCGCAAACAGACCTCCCTCAATACAGTTCATGATAATCGTACCCGACTTGAACCAAATATACGCGCTCCAAGCGCCATAGAACTCCACCTCGGGCGCCTCATCATCACCAGGCCAGCAATCAAAGAAGGCAAGCTCCCGCATACCCGCCCCAGTGGGATCCTGTGGAATGGACGACGCATCCACGACGCGCAAGCCAGAGGCATAGTTGGACATGTAGGCGGTGTGGTTCTTGATATACAGGTTGTGGTCAATAGCTTCAACGGGGCTCTTGTAGATACCCGTGTTGACGGGCTTGGTCAGCGAGGAGATATCCCAGATGTACGTCCTGGTCTTGAGATCGCCTTCGCCATTCTCTTTGCGCTTGTTCTCATCCTGCTCATCGTCCATGAGCATGAATCGCCACTCCGAGTCCAGTTCCCAGCCCTGATGCGAGTAGGCGACTCCATCGTAGGTATTTTGAGAGATAATGGTCGGGTTCTTGTGGTCGGTCACGTCGAACACGAAAAAGGCTTCGACGTTGAAGCTGAGGCAGATTTCGCGGCCCTGGAACTGGGCGTCCGGCCCGTGGTAGGTAACACAGCGAGCATCGTGGACGTAGCCACCTTCTCCGAAGCAGCCATCGAGGACTGGGTGGGCAGGGTCCTTGACGTCTATGATCATGAGGCCCTGTTCGAGGTTGTCGCATTTGGCTTCGTCGCCGCCTGAGAGGAAAATGGTGTTGGTGTCCGGGTTGGCGATGACATTGTGCGCGGAGCCAACGTCGGCGAAGTGCGCGGTGAGGTCGCTGTTGATGTCGAACACGCGGGGCTGGGCATCGCCGTTGATCTCGAGAAGCTTGTGCAGGTCAAAGACTTGCATGCCGTGCCCTTTGGCTTCCGAGCTGATGTAGGCGTGGTGGCCGATGACTTTGATGTCTCGCCAGATCTCGTTTTCGGTCTGTGTGGGCAGCCGTCCGCGGTACTTGAGCTCGCTGCCAGAATTGATCAGCTCTACGAAGCCGGTACCGTCGGTGTGACCGACAAGGGCAAATTCTCTGCCATCTGCCGAGGTCCAGCCTGTAACGTGTTAGTCAATGGTAAAGCAATGGTTGTGTATCTTTTGAATCTTGATTGTGCAGTGTTGTTCTTGTTGATGTACAGAAGAAAGGGACCAGACATACCCCAAATATCATTGCCCTCGCGAGTTTCGCTGCCCATGTCTCCATGGCTCATTGACCCCTTAAGGTTGACGTTTTTGCAGCCATACTCGCCAGCCCTGCCGTCCTTGCACTCGACACTGCCTTTGGCCTCGTACTGCTCCTCGGCAAAGAGGCCAGCGTCCTGCTTCTGCTTGTGCCAACTGGATTTCATGTTCATAGCTGAGGCCATCTTGCTCGCGGCCGAAGCGTAGATGCAGTCCGTGGCCATGGCCAGGAGCGTGAGGGTAGCCAGCTTCATGGTTGCAAGGTATCTTATCAGGCCAGTCTGATGTTTGTCGAGTGTAGATGTAAAATGTGACTGTTTGCGGCGTGTGTACAGCCAAAGATTGTCGAAAATACGTGCCGGACGTCAAGATGAAAAATGAATGTGAGAATATTCAACGATCTATACCGATCTGTAACAAAACTGAAGCAAATTGATGGCCCTGTGTGACTTCCTGCATCACAAAGACAGTCCACATGGGACATCAACGGTCTCTTATAAGAGAACATGTCTCTCGACACCGAAGTTGGTTCCGCCTCTCCTGTTTCAAGAAGCTAGAGGACTCCGAGTTGAGGCTCTGAGAGAGGAGCACCTTGTGCCCAATGCACTGCAGATATTCATGGACCGTTGGTGGATAAGTTACCCCTTCGCATTCTTCATCTCCTCTTCCTTGTCTGCAACCTTGATAGTCGAGTGTCTTCATTTGGTCTGATGGATAGTCTGCAAGCCTGCAAGCCTGCCATCAACATTTCTGCGGTTACGCCGTTTCGGAGACTTGGTTTTCCCAGTGTTGGTCGCGCCTTGAAACAAACCACTTGCAAGGTCAGCCACCAACGTCAAACAGCGACCCGCCAATTTGCAGACCAAGAGACGAGCTCATCTCCAGACGGGCGCCTCCCGCCCTCGCTCGGTCCTTGGCCCGGCACCGGTCCCTCACCTCAGTCCACCGCCATTGACATTGTCCGACCATTGTATTGACTTTTGTACGTCCCCCGTTGTTTTTCCGGAATAAACATCTTTAGCGTGCGGCGTGACGCGCCGTTGTTCGATATGCCACGGGTGTTTGAATTGTTGGGCGCAGGGTTCCGCTTGTGGCTGGCAATGACGATTGTTTGTCTTGATATTTTCGCGAACTGACGTCTGGAGAATTGGCAATCACGCCCGCGGGATCAAATCATGACAACCTGCCACGACTGTCTCTGCCTTATGGAGTCTCAAATGAGAACTTCTGGTTCGGCCGCCGTTGATGTCCGTTACCTCACTGAGGTCTGTAGTCCGTCTAGACACATCGGAATTGTTATCCGCGGCCGATTTCATCTGAAGTCTCTCTGTACCTAGTCCAGTGTGCAACATGACTCCTCAAGGTCGGCTGTTTGCCGAGATGAAGAGTCGCAATGCAACGAGTGGCTCCAGGGGCGTGACAGGTACGGTCCAGCCACATTGTTGGTTCAGCAATCCTGGCTTGTTTGGTGGCTTTGCTTGGTGTCGGCCGCTGGCGCTTCACCGTCGCCGTGGCTGCGTTTTGGGAGAGAGCTATAGAGGATACATGGCGAAATCGGGCGCGTTTCAAACCCATTTCTGAAGGTCGGAAAGATCGACAAGACAGAAGCCTCTTTCTCGCGGCTCGGAATCCGGAGTATTGCTACCTCATTAGGTAATTCACACCACCTGCCCCCACATATTTCCTCTTTGGCTCTTCTTTTTTTCGTCATACACCTGGCTACCGGCCGTCACAACTTCGTTGGCGTTCTTGACATCACGTTGACCAAAAAAACAAAAGCAACAAGAAACAAAATGAACAAATTGGATCAGCAGCAGGAAATTTTAATTAAGCATCGCTTTCCAACGCGCGGTGTTTAATGTTGCGGTTGTGGAGCTCATCGTCGATCGATGAAGGCCTGAGTGTGTGCATGGCCACCAAACTCTTCAAGCTTGATCATCACTCTATTATTGTAACTATGTCTCTCATGGAAGTATAAAGACCCATATTCAACGTCCGTCACAGATTAATCAGTTCTCAGGCCGAAAAAAAGCAAAGAGTGTGTGCAATTGCTATGTGTTCCCCAGAATGCGGTGGCCGGTAGCTGGGTGCGCGGCGCAACGAAAATAAGAAGAGCGAAATGGCAGGTGGTATAAATAGCAATACTCTTCGTACGCGAACGGATCTGCCCATGCTGTCAGAAAGACTGGGATTAAACTCGTCAAGCCCGCAGCCGCTTGTTGAGGACGTGCGTTTGTCTTCGTTACAAGGAGCGGGTAAGGATCGGCGAATGTGACTCGTTGCCGCGATGCATTCGCAGAGCGCTTGCAGAGTGTTTTCTGTAAATCCGTACAACTTCATTGCCGGATGTCTAACCCTGAGTCTTGTCCGGTCAAGTGCATTGACATATGAACGATGAAGGAAATGGAGGGAGACGCACTAACATGCTAGAAGCACTAGGGTAAGAAGATAGATTCTAGGTAGTTATGTTGGCACAAACTCGAAAGTCGAAAGATGTCACGATGCAGATGCGGCGAGGGACTCAGACTTCAAATTTAAGGGAAGATGAGCTGTATTCTCGACGTTCTTGCTTGGCAGCAGGCTGCAGCCCGATACGGTGAGACGTTAGTAAACATTGGCGTAGATATTAGCCAGCATGCTGCACCGTGAGGAAGCCCTATGTAGAGCAGAATGGTCACCTAAATGCCAGTCGCGAGGACTTGGAGCCTGGGGTAAAGCTATTTTATAGGGACCGGATCACACTAACAGCAAGGGCGAACAAATTGAGTTCTAAAACGCCCTTCTCACAGAAACACAAAGGGGCCGAGGATAACGAACAACTCCAGGTGAAACAAGGCGAGGTTCACGACTCAGCAACGTCTGTTCCAGACTTTTTGCAATGTGCCGGCGTACATTGGCATTCTGTAGGATACGTAGACTGAATTTATTTGTACAACGAGGGTAGATAGACGACAGAAAGAAGGTATGGAAGACGGGTGAATAGAAAATGATTCAAAAGTCAACGAACCAACGAGCCAACGAGCGACCAAACGACCAAATCATTGCGCGAGAGTCAAGGAGTCACCACCTTAGATGCGCACATCCAGAGCAAACAGACCCGTCTCAATACAGTTCATCACAATCGTCCCCGACTTGAACCAAATATACGCGCTCCAAGCACCATAAAACTCCACCTCGGGCGCCTTATCATCACCAGGCCAGCAATCAAAGAAGGCAAGCTCCCGCATTCCCGCCCCAGTGGGATCCTTTGGAATGGACGACGCATCCACGACGCGCAAGCCAGAGGCATAGTTGGACATGTAGGCGGTGTGGTTCTTGATATACAGATTGTGGTCAATGGCCTCCACGGGGCTCTCGTAGACACCCGTCCAGACGGGCTTGGTAAGCGAGGAGATATCCCAGATGTACGTCCTGGTCTTGAGATTGGTCTCTTCATTCCTTTTGCGCGTCTTCTCATCCTGCTCATCGTCCATGAGCATGTAGCGCCACTCCGAGTCCAGTTCCCAGCCCTGGTGCGAGTAGGAGATTTCATCGTAGACACTTGTGGAGAGAATGGTCGGGTTCTTGTGGTCGGTCACGTCGTACACGTAGAAGGCATTGATGTTGAAGCTGAGGCAGATTTCATGGCCCTGGAATCGGGCGTCCGGCCCGCGGTAGGTGACGCAGCGTGCATCGTGGACGTAGCGACCTTCGCCCATGCAGCCATCAAGGACTGGGTGGGTAGGGTCCTTGACGTCTATGATCATGAGGCCTGTTTTGAGATCCTTGCATGTGGCATTGGCGCCGCCCGAGAGGAAAATGGTGTTGGTGTCCGGGTTGGCGATGACATTGTGCGCGGAGCCGACGTCGGTGAAGTGCGCGGCGAGGTCCTTGTTGATGTCGAACACTCGGGGCGCGGCATCGCCGTTGATCTCGACCAGCTTGTGCAGATCAAAAACTTGCATGCCGTGCATGTCGGATTCCGAGCTGATGAAGGCGTGATGGCCGATGACTTTGATGTCTCGCCAGATCGCGTTGTTGGTCTGAGTGGGCAGCCGGCCGCGGTACTTGAGCTCGCTGCCGGAATTGATCAGCTCTACGAAGGCGGTACCGTCGGTCTGGCCGACAAGGGCAAATTCTCTGCCGTCTGCCGAGGTCCAGCCTGTAATGTGTTAGTGAACGGTAAAGCGATGGTTGTGTATCTTTTGGTACTTGATCGTGCATTGTTGTTCTTGTTGATGTAACAGTACAGAAGAAATGGGCCAGACATACCCCAAATATCATTGCCCTCGCGGGTTTTGCTGCCCATGTCTCCATGGCTCATTGACCCCATGAGGTTCACGTTTTTGCAGCCATACTCGCCTGCCCGGCCGTCCTTGCACACGACATTGCTTTTGGTCTCGTACTTCTTGTCGTCAAAGATGCCAGCGTCCTGCTTCTGTTTGTGCCAGCTTGCCTTCATCTTCATGGCTCCAGACATCTGGTTCATGGCCGAACAGACGTGGATGCAGTCCGTGGCCATGGCCAGGAGCGTGAGGGTACCCAGCTTCATGGTTACGAGGTGTCTCAGCAGGCCAGCCTGATGTTTGACGAGTGTAGTAGATGTACAATGAGACTGTTTGCGGCGTGTGTACAGCCAAAGATAAGATATCGAATATCCGTGCCAGACGTCAAGATGAAAAATGTCTGTGAGAATATTCAACGATCTCTACCGATCTGTAACAAAAGTGATGCAAAATGATGGCCCTGTGTGACGTTCTGCGGACAGTCCACATGGGACATCAACGGTCTCTTATAAGAGGACGGTCTCTCGACACCAACGTTGGCTCCGCCTCTTCTGTTCCAACATGATAGATGACTTCGAGTTGAGGCTCTGGGAGAGGAGCACCTTGTGCCCAATGCACCCAACGAGCCATCGAGCTCCTGACGACCCCGGTGGAAGCAACACAATTTCACGTCATACTGCAGATATGTCGTGGACCGTTGGTGGATAAGTCACCCCTTTGCATCTTCATCTCCTTTTCCTTGTCTGTAACCTTGATAGTCGAGTATCTTCATTTGGTCTAATGGATAGCCTCCAAGTCGCCATCAACATTTCTGGGGTCTCGCCGTTTTCAGAGACTTGGGTTTCCCAGTGTTGGTCGCACCAAGAGACGAGCTCATCTCCAGACGGGCGCCTACCGCCCTCGCTCGGTCTTCCGCCAGTCATTTTCCAACCATCGTCTTACTTCTTTAGGTACTTGACCCGTTATCTTCTGCAATGGGCATCTTGAGCGTAACGCGCCGTTGTTCGACATGCCACGAGTATTTGAGTTGTTGGGCACAGGGTTCTGGACTTCTGGTTGGTTGTTTCAACTTGTGGCTGAGCCTTTGCAACGATGTGTTTGGTTGCAGCGTTTGTAGGTCGGCAATGACGACTGTTTTTCTTGATATTTTCGCGAACTGACGTCTGTGGAATTGGTAATACACGTCCACGGGATCATATCATCCATGGCAGCCTGCCGCGACTGTCTCCTGCCTTATGGAGTCTGAAATCAAAGCTTCTGGTTCGGCCGCCGTTGATGTCCATTACCTCATTAAGGTTTGTATTCCGTCTGGACACGTCGGAAACGTCATCCGCGGCTGAGTTCATCTGAAGTTTCTCTGGAAGTTCAGTCTGCAACATGATTCCTTAAGGCCGGCTCTTTGCCCGGTGCCGAGATGAAGAGCCGCAATGCAACGGTCCTCGAGTGCAAAACATGGTGAGTGAGTGGCTCCAGAGGCGTGACAGGTACGGGTCCAGCCACCTGTTGGTCCAGAAATCCTGGCTTGTTTGGTGGCTTTGCTTGGTGTCGGCCGCCGGCGCTTCACGGTCTCCGTGGCTGAGTTTTGGAAGAGAGCGATAAGAAGATACAAGGCAAAACCGGGCGCGTTTCGAACCTGTTTCTGAGGTCGGAAAGATCGACAAGACCGAAGCCTCTTTCTCGCGGCTCGGAATCCGGAACTCTTGTAAGTTGTCACGTCGTACGCGATCGGATCCGCCCACGCTGTCGGAAATACTGAGATACAAAGTCGTCAAGCCCATCAGGCTCGAGCTCTCGGTCGCGTGCCTACTGCTGTCCGCGGCCCAGCGCGCGAGCCACTCTGCGAACTGTGGCCTGCGGGTATCTCTTTTCGGTCATGCGGTGATGAGATGGCGTTGTGAGATGGACCGTGTAGTTTGCGCTTATCGATGTCGACAAGATCATGGGTTCGCAGAAAGCATGGGCCCATATGTACTCTGTAGAAGCGCGGCAAGTGTGTCACGCACAGTGCGGGGAGGTGGCCCTTTCTCACGACCTGCAATGTCACGGGGGCGCAAGGCGCAAACAGTTTGAACTGTACTTTCTTTTTACTCTTTTGTGATATTTACACGGTGAAGCATGGCAATTTTCCCTTGCCTGATTCCTTGCCACATCAACTCCACGCCAATTATTAAGCTCACGCAATGGCCTTCAGAATCGCCTCACCCACCGCCTTTGCCGACGCAGGATTCTGTCCCGTGATAAGATGCCCATCCACCACCACCTTCTCCCCCCAAGGCTCGTCCGCCTTCTGGAAATTCGCACCCTTCTTCTTGAGCTCGTCCTCCAGCAGGAAGGGCATCGCGTCAGTCAGCTGCGCCTGATCTTCCTCCACGTTGGTGAAGCCCGTGACTGTGCGGCCCTTGACGAGCGGCTCTCCGCCCTTGATGGTGACGTCCCGGAAGACAATGGGTCCATGACACACCGCCGCTACGGGCTTGCCGGTCGCGTAGAACTCTTCAATCAACTTGATGGAGTCGGCGTCGCTGACCAGATCATACATGGGCCCGTGGCCGCCGGGGTAGAAGATCGCGTCGAACTCGTGCGCCCGTCCCACGAACTCCCGCAACGGCGTCGTCTTCTCCCATACGTCCTTGTTGTTCTTGAGGAAGCGCACCGACGATTCGTCCTTGAAGAGCTCGACTGACGCGGGGTCGAGAGGCGCCACGCCACCTTTGGGAGAGGCAACGACGATCTCTGCCTTGGGAGCGAGGACATCATACGGGTGAGCTAGTTCAGGCTTTTTTCCTGTTAGTGTTGATGTTTCCTTGAGACAGATCACTGCTGCGGATGTTGCTGCGACGGCGATCCGAGAAATGACAGGGGTGTCAACTTTGGAGTAGTTTTGCGGCTTACCAAGTACCAGCCCGTGGGCTTATCCAGCTTGACAATCTTGTCGGCTGAGGTGAGAACGACGAGAATCTTTTTGGCCATGATGAAGACGGATGCTGTTTTACACTGATTTTATAAGATGATTTGGTGCAATGTCTGTTGCTCTCACGAGATCTTTGAGATGGTAAGTATGCACTGGTATGTACGGATGTGATGTGAATGACGTTCTTCTACTCTGTCAGTCCTCTGTCCGAGTAACGACTCTGCTTTATAGTTTACCCCTCTTCTTTCTCGTTCCATCTTCACATACATGCACACTTACAAATCATCGTTCGCCGTAGCGCACGTCGGAGCGCATGCCTCTTTTCGTTCTAGGTACTCTTCCTCCCGAGGTATGTATCCAGCTTGTGATCCACCGGGACAAGCATCCCAAACCTTTGGATCAAGATGCTATCCATTTGCCTACATACCATGCTCAGTGATGAACCTTGACATGACGAGATTTATTAACTGAATGCTTTTGACTCGTATTCCAATTTGCCGCGCTCGCGACGCTTTGTGTAGCCACCGTTCCTCCTTGTTTCCAGGAGGACGATTCTCGGCAATGACGTCATGATGCGCGCGAAGTCCAGGGTGGGGTTTGTCCATCAGAACTTGTCGGGCGTCATAGAAGGAGTCTCTTGAAACTGCAGAGGCTTTTCGGCTTTAGCCTTTTTTCTAAAAGACGGATTAGTAAGAGAACTACGTACTGCAATACATGTACCTACTGTTCGGCGGTGTTCGCAAACCTGTAATTCGGACTGCGGCATTATGACTGTTCATACTAGTACCGTACCTGCGACTCCCAGACTTTCCAGGCCACTTGTTTGCTGCTGAAATAATAACGGCTTGAGAAAAGATAACCAGGACTTTGCACAAAACCTGAAGTTTCACCAACCGACTGAACAGAACTATTTCAAGAAAGCAAACGACCCCAAGTCATCATCGCTGCCGGGATCTTGTTTGCACATTGCCTGATGTGCATGATGTCATGCACCGCACAAACACAGCACATGTCGCTTCACTTCGTTGCAGCCATAGCGATCTCCTAAGCCTAGCAGATGTCACCGACAATGATTTGGCGTATCGCTCGACGCTGACGTCGGTACATTATACATAGGAGGTAGCATCTACGTCGACTAGCTCTTTATAGTATAGATTATGACCCACTTACAACATCAAACGCGGCCATGGTGTAACGGTTAGCATGGCTGATTTCCATTCAGCCGACTCGGGTTCGACTCCCGATGGCCGCACGTCACGACTAAGCTTCGTCTGTCTCATTTCGGGTCAGGCGGAGTACGGTTTTTGCATTCAGGAGCTATGAATGCGTATTTTTGCACGGATTCCTTTGTGCTTCGTCTTCAATCTCTTTTTGTCATTAAAGACAAGACTTTGATGGTTCTTCTCTATTGACAAAGCGGGATTTTACCAAAGATGCAAATGAATGTCAAACTTCCCGTACTTTATGGATCTACAAGGTGTTGCGCTAGCCGTGCTTAGAAGTCCGAACTCACGGAGTAGACCCCCTCTTTTGAGCAACAACAGGAAAAATGCAGTGGTGCGAAGCTGTGAGGACGCGCCAAAAGATAGGCAAAGCTAAAGGAAGTGTCTGCGACGCAGATCACGTAGTCTCATTTTGGTATTTAGGCGTCAGGGAAAAATTGTGGTGAAATCTGGCTACGAAAAGCCTGCGCTATATATATACCTCATATGTAATCCTTCCACAGGCCACTCGCAGTCTGTCATCACGCTCTTAACACTCCAAAGCTGGTTCCCCTCAAGTGGTACGAGAGTCTCGACTTTCTGCCCGTATAATTGGCAATCTCAGGAGGGGGCGAATCGTATGGCCGTCAACTTGATAGTGTTTACCGCTATTCCACTAGTAGCTCGGTCTCGAGAACGTCCGTCGTCACATGCAACATTAATGAAGATAGATTTGCTAGTGCCTCCAGCGCCATCAACATGCATAACAATGGGTGGCGGGCTCGATCATTTTTGACATCGCAGCAGTAGCGTCTAAAGATGCACCAGACGGCCAGATGTCCACTGTTAAGCTGAGATGCCCAGGCTGCTCCCGTGACTCGAGATTCTGATAAACTATCCTGCATCCCTCCAGTCACATATTGATGCATACCGTCCAATGTGACTTGCCCAAAAATAGTCGAGATCTATGTCACGATTGCCGAGGACCTCAACTGTCTCTTGCTCGGGATCAAGTCGTGGGAAAAAAAGGTTGACCAGCTCCTGCCAAGCTTCCTGGGGCACATCCTGATCCTGTTCGGTGTATTCCTCGGCATGCTCATCGTCAGCTTCTGTGGTCTCTGGCTCCTCAACTCGTCCGTAATAGTCATCAGAATGTTCTGGGTTGCCGCTGTCACTACTCCAAGAGAGTACACCCGAAAGCTATACTCGGAAGCTATACTTAACCGAAACTGGAAGCAGCCGTTCACTGTGTACGACGGCTCAGGGTACGATCCGAGAATGAACCATTACAGACGTGCATTGATTCGCGAATGGTTAGCGAATACTGCCATCTTGGCATGTACCTCAGCTAGAGCAGTGGTGAACTATATTGTCAAGTACGTGAGTGGTTGGTCAAGGAGTATGAGCATGACCTCCTGGGCACCTGATATCGCGTTCTGCGACCATGGCATTCATGGACTTGTTGACAAAGGCAGCAATGCCTTTGCCTTCTCTTGTCCTAGTGAGAACCTCGGACAGCAACGCCGTTGAAGGTGTCCGTTTCTTCTCTGCCCTGCTCACGTACTTGACGATATATGTAGTTGACCACTGCTCAAGTCGAGGTACCTACATGTATGATGATGGTGAGAGTCAGTATCCGCCAACCATCCGAAGTTCAACGTACGTCTGTAATGATTCATTCTCGATCGTTCCTGGAGCCGTCGAACACCGAGTGTGTATGACGGGTTTCAGTTTCGGTTAAGTGTAGCTTCCGAAATACTTCCTGGGAGTAGTGAAGCCAGCAACCCATGTCTCCAATTAGCTTTGGTGTGCACATTTTTGAGGAGGCAAATCACGCGTATGCTTTCGCCCGTGGCAATTGAGGCCATAGTTGTAAGTATGCAGATGCTGATTACGGATAATGTCGATGGCTACATGTTGATCGGTCGGGGGATGAAGGAGGAACTTTGTGTTGTGAATTGGCAGGTGGAGGTGTGAAAAGATTTTCCCTTAGGCGGGCCCTTGTTTCGGACTGACCAATGACAGAGCCTCAAAGCCACGACGTGGATCTAACCCAAACGGGTCAAAAGGGGGCAATCGCACGAGAGCTTGCTGGCGTGTCCGTCCGACGTCGAAGCGTAATAATAAACAATGTCGAAGATGGTCTCCGTCTGGCCACTCTTTTGTGCAACAGAAGACGTAAACGATATCTCACTGGCTTGGAAGAAAGCTGATCTGGCCAGTGCCTCCACCCGGTGCGCGGCCAACGTCCATCTGACAACGAGGGAATCTCCAACATGGACATCACAGGTTCCGGCACTTTCACGTTGAAGAAGAAAAAACCACTCCCTACAGGAGTACACCACCAGCAACCCTCTAATCTACATCAACTCGTTAACCAACTATCTAAACTATCTATGTACATGTGCGTGTACCACCGCCTCTTCGGCAAAAAAAAACATCCCGACGTGGTCATTGCCCAGGTCAGGCCCCATCTTCATCGTCGAAAAAGCACACCTTCTGAGTGGACGGTGGACGGTGGACGGTGGACGGTGAACGGTGGCGGGATTCAGGAGAAGCGTAGGTAGATTTGCATCAAGAAGCTGTCGATCTGGACGCTGGGGTGATGGAGCTATGTTTCTATTCGCCTGGGTCGTGCCGCTCTTGACCGACAGCTTCTTCACGCGAATAGAAGCATGGCTCCATCACCCCAGAGCTCAGACCGACAGCTTCTTCACGCGAATCTACGCTCTCCCGCCACCGTCCACCGTTCACCCAGAAGGCAGAAGCTGGTGGTGTTTCATGGCGTAGTCGAGGCATTTCGACCCGATGTACAGAGTAGGAATGTGCTTTTTCGACGATGAAGGTGAGGAACCTGATCTGATTCTGCGCAATGGCCACGTCGGGGTGTTTATTCTTGTGTCTGTCGTTGCAGAGATGACGGGGACGAAAGCACGAAGAACTCCCCTCAGGGTTCCTCACAATCTCACTCATCTCCCGAGCACGAGTGGTCCCGGCCTTCATAGCTTGTCTCTCAGCTTCAATCTGGGCCGGCGTCTGACGGCGACCGACGGATGTTGTGCGCGGATGGGTCGACGCTAGGACACGGTAGGCCCATTTGTCGTTGTCGCGCTGTGAACAGTGAAGTCGAGGCTCTGATTTCGACGGGACAGTCAGTCAAGTCAACTTTTTGCGTGGCGGCGTTTCTGAGCCCGGCGCTTGTGGATGGATGCCGCCAGCCACGATCGCACACAAGGTTGTATGTATGTAGCTGGTTGCGTAATCTTGTCCGCGTTTTCGGGTGCTGGAAACCTCGATGAGGGCAGTGCCGTTGTCGCGATGGAAAGTCTGTGAGAAGCTGTATGCTTAGGTCGTCGAAGGAGTCGGATTGGGGTGACGGCGGCAGGTGTAGCTTGGGTTACAGAGTTGTTGGCGAAACTGAGTTGTTTGTTTCGAAGAGATGGTGATGATGCCGATCCTGTAGTCGCAAATGGTGGCACATCCCCGTGAGGAAATACATTATATTCTAGTACGAATCGAATACTGCGCTGTGCATCTAGCCCTGCTCATGCTGATGATCATGCTCATGCTCGTGCTCATGCTTCATACGCCAACCATGCCCATGCCAGCACCCAACCAAGAACACCCCCCCTTCTCTCCTCCCATTCAATTAACCAATAGGTAATCTAATCCCTCTTCATCTCCATCTTCACCATCCTCAAAGGACATGACATCCCCGCCTAGTTTACTTTTACTTTTTCCTGCCCTCCCCCCCATCCTCCTCCCACTTCCTCCTCGCAATCTTGCCCAACAACTCTCCCTCCCCACTCATCTCACACATGCCCCAAAATACACCCTCCTTCTCCTGGAGCAACTCCCACGGATGCCCAAACTGCTTCACGACCCCCTGATCCAGCACCAACACCCGATCATAATCTACAATCGTCTGCAAGCGGTGCGCAATCGTAATCACTGTCCCCGTAAGCTCCCGAATCGTCTCCTGAATCTTAGAGTCCGTGTTGTAATCAATCGACGCCGTTGCTTCATCCATGACCAATACTGTTGGTTTTTTGAGCATCGCCCTTGCAAGGCACAAGAGTTGTCGCTGGCCCTGCGAGAGGTTCGATCCCGATTCCGTGACTGGGGAGGAGAGATCCAGAAAGACGTTCTTGTTGGTCATGATGGAGGAGGCAGCTGAGGAGGCCACCCTCTGCTGCTGCTGCTGCTGTGTCGTCGTCTCAGCATTGCCTGCTTCTACACCCACCACTGCCGCTCCCGAGTTATTGGCCAGAATCTCCTCCGGCCCAATAAGCTGCACCCGCCTCAGCGCCTCAAACACCTCCTCATCCGAATACTGATCAAACGGATCCAGATTCGAGCGAATCGTCCCCATAAACAAGGTCGGATCTTGCGGCACAATCGTGATATTCTCTCTCAGATCCCTCAGGCCAATCTCCCCGATATTCACCCCATCAATCACAATGCGCCCCGTCTCCGCCTCAAGGGCCCTAAAAATAGCAAGCGCAAGGGAACTTTTTCCCGCACCGGTCCGTCCCACGATACCGACTTTTTGGCGCGCCTCAATCTTGAGATTGATGCCTCTGAGTACGGGGTCGAGATCCTCGCGGTACCGCGTCGTGTAGTCCACAAACTCCACGTTGCCCTTGTCAGGCCACGAGGCCGCGGGCCGGTTCTTCTCCACAATCGGGGCAGCTTCCTGCTCGAGATCGAGATACTCCTTGACACGCTCCATGGAGTTCATATTCTGCTCATTCATCCCGTATAGACGCACGAGCCAGAGCACACTCTCTGTGAAATTCATGGCGTAGCTGAGAGAAATGCCCGCTGCGCCGGCATCAATCTTGCCGAGACTGAGGATGATGAAGACGCCCGCGGAGAAGGAGACCAAATTACCCAAGAGATCCGCTCGGAATGCAAGCCATCTGTTACACGCCCACAGATAGATAAACGGCCGGCTCTGCGTATTCACCTTTGTCAGATTATCGCGGATAAATCGTCTCTCGTCGCCGTAGGCTCGAATGGTGGTCATGCCGCTGAGTGTTTCGCCAAATTGCTGGAAGAGCGGGCTGCGCTGTACGGATTCGAGACGCTTGAGATCACGGGACGCCCTGAGATAAAACGTGGCCACAAAGTAAAAGATGCCTCCAATGACGAATGCGGCAATCAGGAACCCGGGTGTGATGACGGCAATCAGCACAACAGTCACCACGAGAGAGAGCGCGCACGACAAGACGCCAATGGCCGTAGCAGCGATTTCTTGATCCACAGCTTCCAGGTCCTTGCTGAAACGGTTCATCAGCTGGCCTAGGGGCGTTACGTCGAAAAACTTGAACCTGGCGCGCGTGACGGCACCCATGAGCCTGTCGTGCAGCTTCCGTGATGCTGTGAGAGAGCCGTAAAAGATCCACACATCGCGCACAAACGCTGCAAAGGAGCCCAGGACGCCAATGATGGCTAGTCCGAACAAGTAGTACGCCACGTTGACCTGAGAGGCGGCGGCCGCGTTGAAGAAGCCGGCAATGGGCACTTGGCTGGTGACCTTGTCCGTAGCAGCAGCTGTCGTCATCATGGAATCGACGGATCCGCCATTGGCACCGCCGAGACGAGCGAGGGAAGCCCACGATCCCTTGGAGAAAGCTTCGAAGCCATAAGACGGAGACAGTGTTCCGTATGCGACGGCAGCTGCCTCTTCTTCCACGTACTGATTGGCCCATTGTCTGACCCAGACATTGGTTGCGACAGTCGACAGTTGCTGCAGGTTGAATACCACGATAGCCAGAACCCAGAACCACCACGGGCCCATGGCTTGGATATAGACCTTGATCACGGGCCACTTGACAGCTCCGGTCGCCTTGCCTTCATCCATGGCATCCACCTGCGGCTTCTTCGCCTTGGCCTTGTCCTTCTTCTTCTGGAGCAGAGCTTCTTCCTCGGCTGTTTCGCCGGTGCCATTCACCCTGGCTTCGCCTTCGTCACCGACACTGGAGGGCACTCGAGAAGGCACCCGAGAAGGTGCACGGGATTCTGAAACCGATGCGGGCCGCGACTTTTGAATCTCTTCTCCGAGAAGGCCGGACGCAATGACGTGTAGTGCAGAGCCCTGGCACGCGACGCGCCCATTGTCGAGGAACACAACATGATCAGCAGAAGGGACACAAAGGGAGACATTGTGCGTCACAAGAATACAGGTACGGTTGGCCATCAGGGGACCGCGGATGCAGTTTGTGAAAATCCACTGGGCCGTGTGCGAATCAACAGCACTCAGACAATCGTCCATGAGAATATGCGCCGAGTTCGAGTACAGAGCGCGCGCCAGAGAAATGCGCTGCTTCTGTCCACCAGACAGCGTGATGCCCTTCTCTCCCACGAGCGTTTCGTCACCATGGTCCAGAATTTCGAGGTCTCTTTCCAGTGCGCACGCCACAATGACGTCCCGGTATCGTTGTGCGTTATACGGAGCAGAAAACAAAATGTTGTCTCGGATGTTTGCGTTGACTAGCCATGCAGATTGGGCTACGTATGCAATTGTATCGGCCAGTCCAGTCTCAGGGTCGGCTCTGACCTCTTCGCGACTGCGGCCGCCAGGGCAGTATACCCTGCCATCCACGAGCGTCATCTCTCCAAGAAGGCCCATGAGCATCGACGATTTGCCGCTTCCGGTGCTGCCCGCGATGATGTTGAGTTTTCCAATCTGGAAGTCCACATTCATGTCCATGAGTCGGAATGCCCGGGATCCGTCTTCCGCGATGGTGTCTTTTCCGCCCCAAATCAGAGTAGCCTTGTCGAAACCGATGCGCTTGACGCCGTGTTCATCCACGTTGTCCTGACCCAGTTGTTCGTACTTCTCAGTCTCAGCCTCGCCCAGGAACTCTTCCACACGGTCAATGGAAACCTTGGCCTCCTGCACGTGGGCAAACATGTCGCCCAGCTGGTCAAGGGGTACTCTGAGAAGCATGAAGAGGGAAATGGCCGTGAAAGCGATGGACGGGTACAAGGGTTTCTTTTCAATCAGCGTGTAGACGAGGAAAGAAAAGAAGGTGATGAGCACTGGCACCGAGTTCCAAATCGCAACCGCGCAAGCCCATAGAGTGAACCGGGAGCGCAGAGCCTTGAGCTCGGCCTCCCGCTTCTCGTCAATCGTACGCCCAAACCGATCTTCCCATGCAAAGTATTTGATGATCCGAATATTTTGCAACACTTCATTCGTGACGTTGATGCGCTTATCGGTGGCGGCCATGATATTTTTCGAAGTCATGTTGAATCCCTTGGCGAGACCGTAGTTCACAGGCAGCAGCAAGACCATGACGATGAGTCCGGGGATGGCGCTGAGCCCCATGACTTGCCAGAGCAAGACCACAGACACGATAAGCTGGGTGGGTGCTGCTGCGACCAAGAAGTGCAGGTAGGCGGTGATCTCAGCAATCTTGAAACTGTCGACGGACATGAGGTTAATAATGGTTCCCAGATTGGCTTGGTCATCGTCAACGGGCAGTTTTGCAACAGCGTCACCGTTGGCTGAATCGGCAGTGCCGTTTGGCGATGCATTTTGCTTCTTGCTTTGTTTCTGGAGGCCCAGAGCACGTTTGATCTTGGCAACCGTACCGTCCTTGGTTGATGATTCATTCTTTTTCTTGTCCGAGTCTGTCGCTCCCAGTACTTTGTCTTTGCCAGCCGCAGCCTTGCGGCGAAGGGCCTTGGCATAAATGTCGCCGATGATGATGGCACGAACTCTGATGCAGACTTTTCGTCCTGTCCAGAGGGCCATGCCATCAGCGTAGGAACGGATGGTGTCCAAAATGGGAAGACCAATGACATAAAGCCAGAGCACATTGATGGGCGCTCGATCAGGCTCCTCAACATATTCCAGGATGGCTTTCAGGAGCAACGTAGGCGCAAAGGTAAACAGGCCAGACAGAACGGCCATAAAGCACTGGAATAGCAGCATGCCCTTGAAATATTTGAGCATGTGCCATGCCAGAGCGCTCGTTCTTTTCATCTGGCGGTAATCCGCAATAACGGCGGCAGCCTTGTCCTTGGGCAAAAGGTTCCAAACATCCTTGAGATCCATAGACTTTTTCCAGCCCCTGTAGACAATAGCATCAACCCAAGCAAATGTGGCCAAGGAGAACAGACTGGCCAATGGTTCGCGCGACGGCTCGATGCCATCCTCCCATTCCATCAAAACGGTCTTGTCGCCTTTTCTCGTCGTTGCCGCAAGGCCAAAAAGCAGGGTAATGAGGCCGAACTCGGTGCAGATGAGCGTCTGGACGAGCTGCGAACTAGGATTGATGATGGCGGATCGGAACACAAACAGATTTAAGACCCAGCTCATGGCGTAGATGGTGGCGGTATGGTTCCACAGGTGAGGGACTCGCCATTTTGTGCCTCCCAGAGCCAGCCTGAGGGATACCAGAGTCAGGGCGTAGATCCAGGTAACAAGTCCGGTCGCGGCTGCAAAGCGGCCGGCAGGGCCATACGCGCCTCGAGCCAACGCAATCGCACTGATGACGACCAAGCCGACAACGGCGAGCAGTTCGATGGATTGGGATACGCGCTGTCCGTGAGGCGCGTCAGCCTCTACCAGAGAGCCTCTGCTGATAGTTTTGGAAAGGGCCAGGCGTCCTCGATCGATGTCAAGGCTCGAATCTCGGTCGCTATCATCGTCGGAATCGGGGGGGAGGATTGTGTGGTCTGTCGTGATGGGTTGGTAGCCTTTTGATTTTTTCGAGGACAGCAGTCGGCTGGTGTTGGACCAGGCGAGTCGCAAGAAAGACGCAACAATGACTGCCAAGGGGAACAGAACTTTGAGGTAACTATGTGTGGGTGACGCATGTCAGCCTTTAAGCCTCCCCAGGCCGGACGTATTCGGAAATGGAACAGCGACCGTGGCCAGCGAGGATTGAATGTTGGAAACACGTACTCTTGCTGAAAGCATAATGAGAGGTCATCGACTTGCCATACCGGCCAAGAACATTGCGCAAAGCCCATGGTAGATGGGGGGGAAGCGCCGTGGTTGTCGGCTCGATGTTTGTGATGGTCGAATACGAACGGCAGAGCCAAGCTCTTCTAAATGCGATTGAAGGCACCAAACGCGCCTGCGCCTACTCTTCGGCGGTGCAGAGGTGGTAATCGACGCGATGATGAAAGCCGGCGTGGCACTTTGTCGTGGAAGTCGATTCTAGAAAGGAGCGTGGTTTGGTTTGCAGACGGGTGGGCCAACGAGAACAACTTGTCAACGAGAAGAAGGTCTTCCTTCCGGCCGTCCGTCAATGGTACGCGCTAAATGCCTGACCCTTGTTACTTGATAAGTTGATAGGTACGCCAGAGCTGCAGCCTGCAGGAACCTGGAGGTCGGAATTCGAGGAAGGGCGTGCGTGGGGTGAGTCAGATATCCAAGCCTTCCAAGGGCGATCTTCAAGTCGTGGAATTTTTTCTAATTTGTTTTTTTTGGCTGCTGCCACGACGAGTAATAATTGACGTATGTACTGCGTAGATAGGAAGTGGCGGGATCGGCTATGTACCTATGTACCTGTAGGTGCCTAGCCTGCTTGATGCTTGATGCTTGATGCCGCGGTGGCTGTCCGCAGTGGCGTTTCTGGCGGCTCCCGTCGACCACTTGCGGCTGTTTCTGTTACAAAGCGGCGTCACCGATTGACAAGTTGCAAGGCATCGTGCATTACTCCATGTAATCATTGCCGGGACGTGCAGCGCCGCGGTGACTGTTTGCCGTAAACATGACTCCTCCCCTCAATCCATGCACCTTGCTGCAGATGCCAGAATGAGAGAACGATGCACATTGCCACATCCAGGTGAGTGTGGAGCCCCCCCTCCTTGTTGTGGATGCCGATGGGTGTACCTGCATAGTACGGGTCATGGGCCTTATCTTGTGTTGAATCATCTCCAGACTGCAAGTACCTACTCCGTATAGGTAGCCGTATGGTCCGTACCTCATCTAGCTAATCTCGGCTCCGCGCTGATTGTCCCCCTGCGAGGAAACAGAGAACCTGTCGCTCCTCAGAACTTAAAAGGTTGCGCATCGAAATGGAAACTTCTCTTGTAATCCCGCTGCGGCCTCTGTGGCACTGACGCTCTCGAACCGTTTTCCCTGTCGAGGATACGTATAATGTATGTACTCCATGTACTCCGTAGATATGTACATACATATATGTATGTAGCCACATACCTAATTATGTACCTAATTACCATGCGGCTGCACGTCTTCACGGCCGTGTCTCATTGTCTTGAGTGTGTCTATGTCTCACTTACTTTTCAGCAGTTGGCATTTAAACAAAACGAGCTTATCCCCGAATCACGCAGCTTGTCGCTTTGTCTTCGAGTTGAGAAAATCTACGAAGTAGGTAATTACATACTAATTATGTACATACATTACCCCTTCCACTCTCACGGACAGCAGGCAGCCCAATGAATCTGCCTGACAGGCTGACATAGGTGTACATAATGTATTCCTACTCCTCCCCTCCTTATCTCCGTATCGTGAGATAGATGCCGTGTTCCCACGGCTAAAGTCTTCGCATATGCAGGCTGCAGCTCCTCATTCGCAAGTCCTGCCTGTATCCGGCCCAATGGTAAAATCCACAATTGCTCGTTCACCACGACGAATCGAGCAAATAGTAATCAATCAGCAAGGTTTCTAGCATAAGAGCAAGGGCCAAGATTCCATCAAGTTCACGTGACGGTCCAAACACGCCATCTGGGAATCTGGACTTGCATGTCCAGGCACAATCCATACCGAGACTCAACCATCTTTCCCAGAGTCCGTACGTACGATTCACGAAGTGAAACATCAGGAGTCACATCCATCCACCCCAGAACGCCTCACCCTTGCGTTCAAGAATCTGGTGTGGCTGCGCTTCATTGCCATTTGCTGTTCCTTGATTCGATGATGAAAAGTCAGCCAGCTGCATCTCCTGCTACCCTAAAGCCTGCCAAGCGAAAATCAATCAGCTCTTTTTACAGTTACATACATCTTTCCTCCACAGGTCCTCAGTCAGTCTTGGACTTGGAACCGAAACTGCGGTTCCAAGTCCTGACAGGAACACGTATTGATGTTGATTTGTAATTGGTTTCGTTGTAACCCATGCTGCCTCTGCCCATCATGCACTCACCCGACGGCATCACATTGCTTCAATCTATGAGACAGATCAACACTGCACATAATACCCATCAATGATGTGCCGATGAATACGCCTTACTCGAACTGGATGCTATGGTTATCCAAATATGATATGCGCAAAAATAATAAGTCATATTTACTTGTTCAGTTCCAGATCCCCGACCGTGCCGCTGAATTAGCACAAGGGGAACGGATCAACCGATATGGTGGGAATTAAATGACCCCGTTTTTGGACCTGCCCACCCCGTAGCCCTCCCTGAACCTTCTTTTTTCCTTCGCTATTAAGAAAAAAAGAATCTGTTGTACATATTGGACTTGTCCCTCTCCTACTTTTCATCCCCAAGCATAATTACACTGTGAGTCTAGTGTCACAGAGGGCAAGTTGGGGCGACCTCATCTACATAGATGACCCTCGACTTATCCCATAATCATGCCCTTCATGCCAGACAAGTCGCCTTCCTTGGCCGCAATTTCGAAATAGCCGTAGATAATGCTGCGGAAAAAAATTGGTTAGTCAATGCTATGGCGATTCATTTCTGGATCCAATGTGAGCGACTTACGTGACGGCGAGGAGGGTACCAGTGCCGGAGCCGAGGGCGCCCATGAGGTCGCTGGCGACAGAGAGAGCACCGATGCAGGCACCACCGAAGGCAGCGGCGGTAGGAATAATGCGCTTGAGCTCCTTGTACATGCTCTGGTCGCGGTGACCGGCCATGACGAGACCCTGATCCTTGAGCTGCTTGGCGACGTCGCGAGGGCTGGAGCCAGACACCTCAATCCACGTCTTGGAAAAGAGCGCGCAGGCACCGAGCATGTAGATGATGTAGACTGCGGTGTGGATGGGGTCCAGGAGAGCATCCTTGAAGTTGAGAGGGGGAGACATGTAGTAGGCAATTCCGGAGACGGCGTGCAACTGAGAAGCGCCATCCTTGGCCTCCCAAACACCAAAGAGCTGGACCAAGAGGTTCTCGGAGAAACGAGAGTACAGCATCTGGCTGATGAGGAAGACGTTGGAGGACAGAGCCGACTGCAGCATGATGGGCATGTTGGAGGTGTAGAACAAGCGGACGGGGTAAGAACCACGGGCACCACGCTGGCGGGAAGACTTGACGGGAATCTCGACGCGGAAACCCTGGAGATAGATGACGGCGACGAAGACCAGGATGGTAGCCAAGAGGTTCATGATGTTGGGAAGGTTCTGCCTGTAGAAAGCTTCCTGGAGAGCTCGCTGCTTGTTGGGCCACGTCATCAGAAGATGGAAGAGGGCAATCACGGCACCCTCGAATTCGGGACCACGTCCAGTGTTGATGGTGGTGGGAGAAAAGGCCTTCCACATGATCGACTCGCAGATGTTGGTGGCAATGAACAGCGAGATACCGCTGCCAAGACCGTAACCCTTTTGCAAGAGCTCGTCGAGCAAGATGACGATCATGCCGGCAACAACGAGCTGGAGAATCAAGAGGAAGACGATACCGGCGCCGAGGTCAGAAGGAGGGCCGTAAAGACCAGTAAAAACGTAGACGGTAGCCGTGCCAGCGGACAGAATGAAAGCAAAGAGTTTCTGAGCGGTCTGGTAAAGCTCGCGATCGGACTTGAGGTCGAGGTTGACATCAATCATGTGGGTGCCGGCGAGGAGCTGGAAAACCATGCCAGAGGAAATGATGGGGGTGATGCCCAATTCCATCAACGTTCCTCTGTTACTCGCCATAACCATTCGCAACCAGTATAAAGGATCGGAGTTGTCTGATGAGACGATACCGTAAAGGGGCATCTGACTCATGACCAAGAAGATGAGTAGTGTCAGAGCAGTCCACATCATCTTCTGGTTGAAAGGGACCTTGGTCTCCGGCTGCTGAACCTCGGGGAGGAACGGCACGAACGGCTTGACCAAGTCAAGAAATCGTACTGCAACGCATCGCTTCCGTTAGCACCAGTAGTCTTCTTGGCCAATGGCGCATCATTTGGCAATGGCTCATCGCGGTGACCATTGCCGGAGTTTGCTCGTCGCTCCTGGGCGGTTGAGCACGAGGGGACTCTTCTCGGCAAGGCAAGCAAGGCACATGGGTAGCTCAAACACTACTTACGAGAGCTCATCGTGGGCTATTGTGAGGGCGAACAATTGATGGGGGGGAAGAGAAAAGAACGACACCGTCTCATCCAAGGCGATGAGGGAGAAGGGAAGGAAAACCGAGCTGGCGATGAGCCCAAGCGAGAAGTGGATGACGAAGAGGTGAAAGTGCAAAACGGGCCAAAGCACGGAGAAAGGGAGGCAGGCGATCTGGCTTCAAGCCCCAGGCCCCCAAAAACGTAGATGTGGCCAGTCCAATGGCACGGCAGGTCACGTGATGCAGCTTCGAATTGCTGGGAAGAGCTTAGAGCGGGGGAGTACAAGCTTTTGCTCCAACGCCGCGCCAACGCCGCGCAGCTTGATCTTGCAGGAGGAAGCAGGAGAACAAAAAAGCATCCCGATTTTGGAAGTGAGAGCTCGAGTGTTCAGGAATGGCCCTCTAGATGCCTAAATTTCCATGTGCAAATGCCAATCAGCCTACGGCACATTCTCTGCCATAATGCTTCCACCATGATGGCTCAACACATTCCCGCACAACCACTGCTAGTCGTCCTGGGTTCAACCGGCACGGGCAAGTCAGCTGTGAGTGAGGCACCAAGGTTGAAGCCAGAAGCTCTCTGATGCATCTGGCGTACATGATCTCATATAAGTATTCTAAACATGGTGTACTAGTTAGCTGTAGAACTTGCCAAAAGATTCAGAGGAGAAATCATCAACTCAGATGCCATGCAACTCTACAATGGCCTCCCCATCCTCACCAACAAAGTCACGCTCGAGGAACAAAAAGGCATCCCGCACCACTTGCTCGGCCATATTTCACTCCAGAACCCGCCCTGGAATGTGACAGAATACAAGCGCGAGGCCACAAAGGTCATTGCTGAGATCCGCGCTCGGGGAAACATACCCATTGTCGTGGGCGGCACACAGTACTACATCGACCCTCTGCTCTTCCCAGACGTCATCCTAGACGAAGTCCAGCAGACGCCGGATTCATCTGAGAGCTTTCCCATCCTGAAAGAGCCGACAGAGGTGCTCTTGGAGGAGCTCCGCAAGTACGATCCAATCATGGCCGAACGGTGGCACCCCAACGATAGGCGCAAGATCACCCGCTCACTCGAGATCTATCTCCACACCGGAAAGCCTGCATCGCAAATCTACGCCGAGCAAGAAGCAAGAAAGGCAGCTGCTCCCGCGTCGGAAAAGAGCAATACAGCCACGACGCCATGGGAGAAACTCCTCTTCTGGGTGTACTCGGACAAGGAAGTCCTGTGTGAGCGCCTGGATAGGCGCGTTGACAATATGTGTGACGAAGGCCTATTAGACGAAGTCCGCTCATTGTACACATTCAAACAGAAGATGAGCGCGCAGGGTGTAGCCCTGGATATGACAAAAGGGATCTTTCAGTCCATCGGATATAAGCAGTTCGAGCCATACCTAGAAGCCTTGGATGCAGGGCAAGACGCACAAGAACTCAAAAAGCTCAACTTGTCGGCGCTGGAGTCCACAAAAGCCGCGACGAGGCGCTATGCAAATTACCAGAACAAATGGATCCGTCTGAAGCAGATACGTCGTCTGCAGGATCAAGGCGCCGCCGCCGTGCAAAGCCTCTACGTCCTCGACAGCACAGACGTGTCCAAGTTCGAGGAAAATGTTGTGGTACCAGCCGCTGACCTGACGGCCAAGTTCCTCAGTGGCCAGGAACGTCCTGCAGCGGCGGACGTGTCTGACTTCGCAAGACAGGTTCTCGCTTCGGCTCTTGAGCCGCCGCCCCAAGCGACCTATGTCAAAAGGACATGCGAGATATGCCAGACGGTGCTGGTCACGGAAGAGGCCTGGCAGAGACACGTCAAGAGCTCTGGGCATCGAAAGGTTATGAAGAGAAAACAGAGGCGGGCTCTTGTCCTTGTGGATAAAACATCGAGTGCCAGGGGGGAATTGAAAGAGGGGGATGACGGATCGGACACACCGAATACTAGTAGCTCGAGGGCGTCTACTCCAGACTTGGGATCTGTTTTTTTCGTCTGACGAGCCCAAAGAAACAAATTGACCCATTTACTACACCATGATGCTCAATACAGGAGCTTCGCTGAACTGAGACGATTGCCCGAATTAGGGCATTCACCATAATAACAGGAGCAGAAAAGTGAGGCAAATCTCTCCAATGTGAAGCCGAGTGAAGCCAATAGAATATGCTGTCCAAGTAAGATGTACCCCAAGGTACAGATCACTTTGCTATTCGAGCAACACCAGTGGAAAAGCAAACATAGATAAAAGAAAGACCGCACTGTCGTGTATATTGCAATATGCCGCTATATGCTTCCCAAACAAAGTAGTACCCCCACCGTTTTTCAAGACCAAGTAACTCACCCAAAAAGAAATGCCGTTTAGATATCGCAGCGAGCCATGTCGCCTCATATCCATCCAGGTCTACATAACACCGAACCCTAAGCCGCAATTTGTTTCTTCACCCACTTCTCCAAACCACCACAGGCAATGATCTCTTGCACATTTGGGGGCAGCTCCCCGACCTTCTCCTCCCACGTAGTCCCATCCTTCTCCGTAACAGTGACCTTGCTCCGGCGCACATCCCAGACCAACTTCCAGCCTGTTCGGCGCGTCAGCACCTTATTCGCACCGTCAGCCTTGAACGATTCCCGCAGACGGCGAACGAGGCGGGGGACCTCAAGACCCATGAGGGCATTATTGATGCTGTTTCGGCTAAAGATGTTGCTGAAACTACCCGCCACCACGAGCGGGATTCCCTTGGCCAGGATAGCTGTGGCGCTCTGCTCGCGGGAGCTGCCGGTGCCAAAGTTGAAGCCCGATACCAAGATGTCGGAGGCCTTGGCGATGTTGCGGAATTCGGGATCGTAGTTCTCCATGCACACCTCTGCCATCTTCTCCGTTGTGATGCCGTCCTGGTATGTGTATTTACCGGGGTAAATACCGTCCGTGTTCAGGTTGTCTGCATCGAGGAAGACAATTTCCGACTCAATCTTTTCAGGAAAGCCAGGGAGGATTTCGGTCAGCGTTTCGGGCTTTTCCGTCGACGAGGTTTTAGCTGCTGTGCTATCAGGATCGGTCAAGCCTTCGGCGCCGGCAATCAGGCCCTCGGCGTCTGCAATGAGCTTCTCCAACGCTGATTCGACGCTCGTGGCCTTGTCGGCTACGAAATCGCCACTGCCCTCACCAATGATGACCTTTTCGACGCCTTCGGGCTTCTGATACCAGCCGGGGCCGGCGATGTAGCCCTGCAGGGCACTTGCCGCGACGACCTCAGGACTTGCTAGGTATGCTTTTGTTCGTACTGGTGATCCCAAACGTCCCTTGAAGTTACGGTTGCTTGCCGATATGGCGGTTTCTCCGGGCTCCATGATACCTGGACCCAATCCAATACACTGATTGCATCCTGATTCTTGCGGAATGGCTCCTGCCTCGACTAGAACTTGCCAATCTCCAGCCTCCTCTGCTATTTCCTGCTCGGCTCTGGACGCAGCGGCCAAGTAGAACTTGACACCTTCGGCAACTTTAGGCTTTTTGCCATCCTTGGCAGCTTCACGAAACACCCGTGCAGCTGCACTTATGTCTGATGCACGACTGTTTGTACACGATACTTGAGTACGGACGGGTTAGCTACAAGATTGTTCTCATCGTCACCGTCTACTACTACACCGTCTGGGATAGTGTACGTACCTAAGTAGGCCTTGTCGACAGCAATTTTTTGAGATTCCAGGTCCCGCAGAGGAGTGGCGAGCTTCACAGAGTTGGGCCCGGAAACGTACGGCGAGAGAGTCGAAAGGTTCAGATAGAGTGACTTGGCGTACACGGCACGTGGATCGGCTCGAATGGGGTTCTGAACAAGCTCATCGATGCGTTCGTGGTTGAAGCGAGCCTTAGTGCCGAGCTCAGGTTTGAGCATGGCAGATGTGGTAGCCCTGGCACGAAGCCATGAGATGAGCACGGAATCGATGGGGAACTAGCTTGATCTTAGTGAAACTATAGATTTGAACAGAAGAGCCAATAGGATGTACTCACCAAGCCAGACAGGGCCCCCCATTCTGTCGTCATGTTGGCAATGGTCATTCGCTCGTCGATGGTAATGCTACGCAGCGTCTCCTCAGAACCGGTAAACTCGACTGCGTGATTCAGCACATCATCTTGGTTGAAAAGTCCAATCAAGGCGACGATGACATCCTTGCTGTCGCGTTTGTCAGTGTCAGGTTTCTTGAAGAGGGGAAGCGAGAAGAAAGCAGTATCACTCACCCAGTGACACCTGGGGGCATAACTCCAGTTAATGTAATTTTGGCCACAGGCGGAACTTGCCACCATGTTTTACTTGTAGCCCAGATACTGGCAGCATCTGTGCGTACGACAGCAGTGCCCTATAATTGAATCAGCAACCACAGTCTTGGTTCGTGACGGCCCGAGAGTGACACGAACCAGGCACCCAAGTCCACCATAGTGATTGCTATGCGAGTCGGAAGCAACTGTAAGGGTTCCTGGCCAGGCATAACCTTCTTCACACATAATTTGATGTCCAATACCCTTGCCAGACTCATGAAAATCCACACTATGCTTGCGAGCGAACTGCTCAATCGAAGCATATTTGCCCTGATTTGCTGCACTCTTATTTGATACATCGTGATCGATTGTCATGACAATTTGTTTGTTATTATGAATCTTGGTCAGACCCATCTTCTGCACCTTGAGCGCAACAGGCCAGCTATTATCGTGTGTCATGCAATGGTGAGGCGCAACAGTCACATAATCGCCAGACTTGACTTTCTTGCCATCGGCCAAGCCCACAGCGTATCTCTGAACAATTTTCTCGGTAAGCGTCTGAGGGGTAGGCGAGAGCGATTTGGCCGACTGAGAAGCGGAAGCGGCATTGCGAATGGCGTTTTCGAGGAGCGAGGGAAATGCCTCGGGCCGTCGCAGGGTTCGGCTGGTGCACAGAGAGGCATGTTGATAGGCAGCGCGAAGAACTCGAGGATTTCGAGAGGCGCAAAGAACAGACCTCCTGGCGGCAGAGATTGCCACGGCTCTTTGCTGCTTATAACGTTAGCTGATGTCGCATTTCCGGGCTCTTAGCCACGTGACTTAAAGCACATACAGAAGACAGCATTGTGCTTGTCGTGAGGTGAATCGAGCCTTGAATCCGCTCAAAAGTCGTCGGTCAAGCTCAAAGACTGCTTTGGCAAAGAACAAGACGACGACTTCGACAGAAGCCTTGGTGCTTACTCTGCGCCTTTCTCTCCAGGCTCTGAATAGTGGCGGCTACGGATAAATTTCTAGATCCCCTTAACAGTCTTAACGCTCGCTTCAGGTCACGCGCTCCACACCTGGTCGTGACTTCGAACGACATGGACAGTGGAAAAAGTTTGTTCCCCGCCGATGTAGCTTTTTGTCATTTGAAAACTGCCGGTACTTCTAGCTTTGCGCCAATTTTGCAGTAGGACCTATGTACCCCTCATCATGCTGCGACATGATTGGCTGCAATTCCCTGTCAGTGACCTGAAGCGAGCGTTAAGACTGTTAAGGGGATGGACGCGGCTGACGAAAGGAGTGGGTCATCTCTGCCAGTTCGACAAGCCAATCAACGTGCATCGTCAGGGACAGCTTTGCTCCGAGCCAATGATGACGGCCCCCAATGGGGTACCCGGTACATAGGTACCTAATTAATACCGTTAATCCCATTTGTGCCCTTCCCTTCCCATGGACGGCCCGCCTGACTCATAACTCACTTGTCACTGGACTCACTGGGTCAGCCTTCACGGTTCAGCCGCTCCGGGTCCGACGACGAGAAAACGACAGAACAGCCGAGCTGACGGGAGGGTTCGTAATCATATGCAGAGTCGTTACCTTCATCGATCCGGACTCGACCAGAGTTCAGTCCTTTATTAATTACCTATTTACTCCGCATGTACGGACTCACGGAGTGCATAGGTATGTAGGTAAGTACATACATACGTACAATGTGATCCAGGAGCCTCATTCCCGCACTAGCGGCGGAAGCGGCGGCTGGAGTGTCGTGCAGCAAAACACGGAAAACCGAGCGCAACGCTACAGCGGGGCCCACTGTACCTCTGGCCGTTCGAGTCATCGTCATCCTCACCAATCACATCACTGCATACCAGGAATGAGTCAATGACCGAGGCCCACAAACGTGCTCCTGGAGGCTGGAGTGCCTACACATCGTGCAACGACTCTGATGTTATAACTCAAGAAGCTCTCGCGATTGTGTATTAAACACTCTACATACCTACCTGATAGAACAGGTAGCTTTGCCAATCTGTGTCTGGCCCGCGACGCCAAAGCAGCAGCCAGATTGCCGGAGCGCTCCGCCTGCTCTTGCCGCTTTTATCAATCGACTGCAAGTTACAACCGCTGCAGCCTGCAGGTCGTCAGTGCCTATCTGTTACAACTTACCAATCAACCTTTTAACGTGAAGGCCGGCGCTTCGCCACGTCAACGCCGCGCCACGCAAGTTTGCAACCCGTTGACCTTTGCGCTCGGGTTACCTACCTGGTATTTGTCGACGACACACGAGACCATCCCTCATTTGACCGTCTTTGATACGCGCCATCTTGTGCTCGCTGCCCACGTTGTTGCCATAGTTGCGAGACACTCAGTCCGATTGCGATACTGAAACATCTTTTGCGGCTCCGCGCAATGAGCTCTGTCTGGCATGTGATAGGATCGCAACTACGACATGTCGGCATCCGCGACTCACGCAGCGCCACACAGGCATTCGAGGATTCTCGCCTGCGTTCTCTGCCAGCATCGCAAGATCAAGTGCGATCGTAACTCGCCCTGCTCCAACTGCATTAAGGCACGTAAACTTCGTCCAAGGGCTCAGATGCGGTGATATGTGAATCGTCAAGGCAAAACTGACACCTGCCGTGCCTTAGGCGAACGTCACATGTATTGCTAGCACACCAGCTCCCGCGAGGAAACGGCGGCGACCGAACCAAGATCTCCAGGAACGCCTTGCCCGATGTGAAGAGCTTCTTAAGCTGTACGCCGACGGCGCGACCCCTGGCCAAGCACAAACCACCGCCGAGACTGCAACACCAACTGTCAACGAGACTCCCGTATCGGAGCGAGCCGAATCTGCTTTTCCTGCGGTCGACAAATCGAACAACTTTAAGTCGGCATGCCGAATGGTTAACGATGATGGCAGTGTTCGTTTCATGGACAGTCATATCTGGGCCACAATTTACGAGGAGGTGAGCCACTGCCAGACTGGCGTTTGAGCTGAAGCTGAATGCACAACGAGTGCAAGTTGCTCGTCGCGCCGGCAATTTACGGGGAGACGGTCATCATGGAGACCTCAGTGGCCAGTTGCTAATTTGTGCGCATAGTTGCAAGCAATGAGAGATATCGTTGAAACAGAAGACCCGGAGGATACGAGCATCTTGGGATCCTCGGATCTATCGCCCGGAAACGATACCGACTTACTCTGTTCGGGCCATCTTTCGACTGCGAACATTGAGGATCTTGTACCAGAACCTGTGCATGCGTTGAAACTGTGGCAACTATTTTTGGACCGTGTCAATCCTCTGTTTAAAGTGGTCCACGTTCCTTCCATCCAGCCTGTCGTCTTGGAGGGCGCCATGAACATGATGTCAATGCCACACAACCAGCAGGCCTTACTATTCTCGATCTACTCTACAGCATCGCTGTCTATGAGCGAATCGGAGTCTGTCCAAGTTTTGGGCATGACGAGGGAAGCGGCGGTTCAGAGTTTCCTGGCTGGTACAAAGATAGCTTTGGTACGAAGCAACTTCTTGAAGAACTACAATATGACTATCTTGCAAGCATTGGTTCATTTTATGGTATGTTTGTTTTCTCGAAATTCATTCTCATCTCGCCTTTTACTTCCACCATCATTCTTCTCTGTGGAATGGTTGCCTTTTTTTCAACGTATCATTTAGCTTGGCTTGCTAACTGCACCTTGTCTCATAGCACGCTCTGCAAGACCGGTGTGATCGCCATGCTGCTTGGGTTCTAACTGGGACGCTCGTGCGTATCGCTCAAAAGATGGGCTACCATCGCGATGGTGAATCACTCGGCCTGGACATGTACGAGACGGAAATGCGTCGAAGAATTTGGTGGCAAATCATGATTCAAGATTCCAAATATGCCATGCTTTCTGGCCTGAACCATTCACCTCCAACACTCCATTGGGACTCCAAAATGCCGTCCAACGTCAACGACGCAGACCTATTTCCAGGTTCGACGGCAAGTGTACAGGCCCGAGATGGCCCAACTGAAATGGCCTTTGTTCTCATACTGAACGAGATCTACAAGTTCAAGTTGCAAGCGGAAGAGAATGACGACAATTCAGCGTTTGAAGCTGCCCTTTTGGGACACGACGTTGGGCCAGATGAGGAGGCGTCCAATCTTATGCTGCAAAAGTTTCGTGATCACTTCCGGGAGCTAGAAGTCAGACTTGCGGAATTAGAGGATAAGTTCATTGATGTCAATGCCGGCAATGTACACAAAGCTGCTCAGGGCGTTCGGCATATCTTTATGGGAAGTCTTGCTGACATGATGGTACCGCTTCGTCAACATCCTGAATACGGAACCGAAATCTTTGGCCCCAAGGATATTCTATTCAAGATCTTTGTTCTTGCAAGCGAACAGCGATTGCGTCAGTATGAAGCCATGGGTGAATGCGGCTTTCTCTGGTTCGCCAAGTCGTACTTTCAACTCGATGTCTTTGCCGTCATGACGGGCCAATTATGTCAAAAGCCGACGGGAGGTTTGACTGATCGCGCATGGATCGCGGTGGAGCAAGTTTACTGCTACCACGACGAACTATATGACATGTCTTCGAAGCAAAGCGTGACACAGGCACAGTTAACGCTCAAAGCGTGGAAAATACGGGAGCAGTATTATATGCAACATGGTCGACACCTGGAAACGCCCCGATATATTCTTCATCTACGAGAGCTTTTGCCATCTGCAGACTCGCGCTCCTCTGTATGCCAACAGTCTAACGGCACCACACCTACGACGTTCAATCAAAACGATGCCCAGGCACAATCCTGTTCCTCGTCATTTCAACTTGAGATGCGTCCTCATAATATCTCTCAGCAGCAGCAGCAGCAGCAACAACAACAACAGCAACAACAGCCGAAAAGCACCTCCCAGTTTCGCCAACAACAAGTACTGCAGGGAGCAGGTAGCATGGATCCATTTTTAGGGGATGTCCTCGACATGTCCACCATGGATTGGGATGTGCTGGGTGACGTGATGAATCCAAATGACCAACTATCCCTGGACATGTTTGGATATGGCGGGTATCCATTGGTTAATCATCATGGTGTTACAGGCAACGGCAATACGGGTGGAGGCCATTTCCAACAAGCACCTGGGAATCATTTGCATGATAGACGGTGCTAAAGCATGTACTCTGTGATTTGATGCATTTTACAATCGTTTGACTGAACTGCATGGAAGTTAATACACCAGTATGAGCTGCATCATACGCAGAGACAGAGAAGAGGGAGAGAGAGAGATGGCTCCAAGGGAAGAGACAGAGAGGGGAGCGGAAGACTGAGAGGAGGAAGATTGAGGAATCTTTTTCTGATGCTCGACGCCAAGTCGAAACTCGCCACTAGCATCTTGTCGCATTTCATGTGTATTTGTATGTATGTATTTGTACTGCTGCTGTCTGTTGGAAACTAGACTCTACATATTAGCGGCATTGAAGGCTGTCACTAGCAGGAGCGCATGCCTTTTGAGGAACACAGTGACGTCAATAAACGTTACGATCTCTACATATTTGCAAATACAAACACTTCACAATTCTTGTTCAGTCAAGAAGCATTCACAGCGACGCACCAAAGTCCGACACCAAGCGAGGCAAAAACATACACAACTGCACATGATACGCAAGAGTTGTAGATCTCAAAATGAAACGGCTTCGGGACCAACCACCCGAAGCCGAGATTAACGACGGACCGCATTTCCTCTCCGAGCGCTCCTGAGCCCAAAACAGGCCTTGCCGCATCGCTATCTCCCCTCACGCGAAACCGAAGCCTCGCGTTCTGGAAACAGCGTCGTGACGAGCACTCGTGTCTATCTGGAGAGGAAAATCAGAAAAAAAGGTCGTTGGAGGGGCGCGAAAAAAAATCTTGCTCGTAAATATGGGGGGCTTGGCCTGTGCACGTGACTGTGCATATAGGCGAATGGATGTCACGTGCGGCTTATGAAGCTGAGGAATTGGGGGCCGCTGATTGGGTCATTGGACCGAGGGACCGAAGCTGATCTTCGCCCGGGGAGCGAACTTGTCGTCATGCTCGAGAACTTGCAAGACAGCTGTTCTACTTGTACTCGTGTGTTGACTATCGCCTTTTTTCGAAACACAAGCCTCGATACTTTGTTATTCTTTTAATATTTCGAAAGAAAGCCATGATTGCGCAACGGGTTGGCGTGGCTGCTTTGCGCCGAGGTATGTGATGTGACTTGCTCGTGCCGCCATTGCTCTGTTTTCCTGGCGGAAGATCATTTGGAAGATGGCCGCGGTGAGAAGTGGTACGGACACACGAAGACGAGAGTGGCCGAGGGAGACATTCTATGAATTAATTGTTGGAACGAGGAAAAAGGAGAATTACGATTGTGTTTCTGTTGCTGACTTGCTTCACCCATAGGCGCAAAGCCCAGCGTTTTTGCTCACCTGCCCAAGGTGGCCATCGCAGCAGGCATCCAGACTCGGTAAGACAATTCGAATCCCGCTCCTTCCTCATTCAACTAGAAACATGACGAAATCAAAACTCGCAAATGTCGAAGAAGAGGGACCCGGAGAAGAAGACGATTCTAATGATTCAACGTTCAAATAGCCCCGTCGCGACCGCCAAAGTCTCCCAACAAGACGGCCAACAGATCCTCGTGAACCAGCGCCTCCAACGACCAATCTCTCCCCATCTGGGCATCTACAAGATCGAACAGACCTGGCTCGGTCACTCAGCGTGGACTCGTATCACGGGCTGTACCCTCTCTGGCGCCGCATACGCCTATTTCGCCACGTATCTGATTGCGCCCCTCCTGGGCTGGCACCTCGAGTCCGCATCTCTGGTATCGGCTTTTGCAGTCCTGCCGTTCGCGGTCAAGGGAGGCATCAAGTTCGCGTTTGGGTTCCCCTTTGCGTACCACTTCATCAACGGGATGCGACACTTGTGGTTTGATTTGGGCAATGGGTTTTCCAAGGCGTCGATTAAGAAGGGCGAGATGGCGCTGTGGACTTCAAGTATCTTGGCGGGGCTGTACTTGGCTTTTGGGATGTGAATTCGGGAAGACAAGGCGGAATAGCTGATACAAAGGAGAGAGAGAAGAACACGACCGGCGGGGCGAGGTGGACTGGGAGAGATCAATTCGCGATGACTATCTTGGTGGAGGTACTTCATCAGGGATTGCAGGAGAAGAAAGTGCAATAAGAAGAGCTAGTCGGCCCTACAATAGGGCCGGAGCCAACGAAACATTGAAACCAACACGTATACGTGTTCATGTACGTGGTGGTACTGGTGCTGGTTCTGGTTTCGACCAGCGCTACAAACCGTTCCATAGTAATACAACAGCCTCGGCGGCAATTTTTCCCTTTCCTCCTGTCAATTTCATCTTCTTTCTTCTTCCATCCTGTTCGGCATTTCTTCCGTCTGCTCCAACGCCATCTGCCTGATCAGTAGCCAAAGATGTGGCTTGCAGAGCCAACCGAATGCGAAGAATACAAGCCTCCTGTGGCTCATTGTACAGAAAAGGAAAAACAAATACAAGGTATAGCTGTGTTGGGAGATGGCAACAAACCAAACAATAAAGTGAAAAGAAGAGACCAGAATATATAGAACGCCAGTTCGCCAGACCCCAGATACATGCCTTCGCATAGTCATCATTCCCGTAGTCCCATACTTTTTTCAATACTAGCCTCTCCCACATCTTACTCAAGCAACCGAGCGTCCAACACCGCCGAGATGAGCGCACGATTACCCGACAACGCGAGCTTGCGACCAAGAAGAGGCCCAATAAAATCGGTCAGCTCAGCCGATAGCCTCTCTATCGAGCCACCGCCGCCATTAACCCCATTCACAGCATCCAGCAACGGGGCATTCTGCGCCAACGACGCCACAGCCTGCACCAATCCCTGCACGAGCATCTCGTACTCGATGCTCCCCTCCGACCTCTCCTTGAGCGGCTGCAAGATCGCCGCATCGAAAGTCTTGAGGTTCCGCAGCACGAGAACCCGAATCGCCTCCGGCCCCCCCGCTTCTAAAAGGCCAAAAATGGCACCGTACAGCACCGCGGGCGGCTTCGTAGGATCAAGAAAGTACTTGAGACAAGTACGCGTGAGTTTAGGCCTCAGAAGCGTATTCGACGCCGAGTATTTCCGCGCAATCCTGCCCACAAGCGAGGCAGCGAGCTGTCTCAACTCGTATTGATCCCTCAGAGCATCTACACCGTCGTCAGAGCCGAGTTTGCGCGCCATGAGACACGTCAGAGCGGGTGCGGACAAGGAACTCGCGTAGGGATCCAAGAATAAACTCTTGTTCTCGATGAGCGCATTCGTTAGATCCATCATCTGTTTGAGGGTAAATGTGTCGTCGAGGTTATGCGTGACGCGGTCCATGATGAAGTTGATAAAGTACGGCACTAGCTGGTGGAGACCTGGGTCGTCGCGCACGGAGCCCAGCGCGGCTTGCCGTAGCCGCACGACTTCTTCGTCGGGGTTGTCGTCAAGAACTGCTGCTTGGATCTTATCAAAGTACAGGATGAGTTCTTTGCTGACAATATGTTTGACTGAGGGCTTGACTGCGACGTTGTCGTTGCCGGCTAGGGCTGCGAGGGCAGGGTTCGCGCCTGGACCCTTGGGCAGGAGTTCCTGGGAGCGGGATTCGGCGGTGGTGGGATTTTGGGGGATCGATGGCTGTACGCCCTCGATGGCGAGCCAGTGTGCTGTGAAGGTCATGTCGCGGGGTACCTTGGGGAGTGGCGCATTGATGAGCTTCTCGAAGTCGACCTCCTCGTCTTCGATGTAGAATAGGGGTTGGCCGGGGCCGAGGCTGGCTTCGCCATAGCGCAGCGGACGCGTCGAGTCGTAGCCGTAGAGGGGCTCGACATCGAGGACTTTGAGCGCGAGAGAGATGTCGTTTACGGTGAGGGTTGTGCGGCGGGCGGCGCGCATGAGGCGGAGGGCTTCGATGATGACTTGGCCGACTCGATATTCGACGTCTTGGGTGAGGGCCTTGAGGGCCTCTTCGTTGAGAGAATGTATGCCCACGGACTCGGCTACGTCTTTGACGTTTTCTGTATTCCAGAGAAGCTTCGGCCGGGGGGGCTCGGCCGCCATGGTTGCGGGCGAGGTCGTCGTTGGGGATGAAGTTTGTTGTAGACTTGAAGTGACGTGAAGTGGAGAGACGAGACGAGGCTGACGGTTGGAAGGTTGGGTGAGCTGTCTGGTGGCTCTGGTTGGCCCGTGGCTCCCTGGCCCCGCTTCTGACAGGTTCTGTGGGCACGGGTCGAAGCGACCGATACCCTCCTCTCGACACTCACTGGCGGAAGAGTGAGGTGCGGTCACGTAATGTGCGACAAGACTTGTAAGTGGTGAGGATGGAGATATGCAAGGATAATTTGTCTCGTCTTATGTGACACGATGTCGATATCTGGTGAATATCTCTACATACCTTCAGTGATGGTATATGTGTCGGAATAAAGATGTCTGTCGACGAAACAACGAAAGTCGAGAGGGCAAAAATGGCCGACTATATATACTGCGAGACATCTGAAAGACATCTGAAAGATATCTGAAAGATATCTGAAAGATGTCTGAAAGATGTCTATGTATGATGTTCGAAGAGAAAGAATATCTCAAGGAATGGGGGAATGACCGACTATATACACCTACATAGGCGCTCTGTGCTACCTACAGCAAACAAGTGATGACTCACATATGACACTTGCAACATCAACCGAAGCGAGCTTACAAGTGTCCAAAGTGTGAATGCCGATACCGCGTGATTCAGAAGTGACATCTCTGAAGTGAGGCTACAAGTGTTACACAAGTGATGACTCCGGAGCGATTAATGAACATTAACACCGCTGGTGTCACAGGACGAGATGTCCAGACCTCGAACGCTTCTGTCTATCTGAGGTCCTGGTGATATGAGGCCGCAGGTTCCTCAAGGACTCTGACAGTCGATTCTTGCACTCTGGATTTGACATTCATCATCATTTCCAAGATCCAAACATTGACCCTTGCCACAAACATAACGCGCGCTCTGTGCTACCAAAGGCAGCAGCCGAACGCAGCAACATGCCACCTGCATCAGATAAACAGCCGAATCCTTATGCATCTTGCGTAAGTCAAATTAATTTGAGACGGATGAATGGAAGAGGCGTGAAGTGAAGCTTCACATCTAGTACTCTGCGTCGTTTTGGAACATAGAAGCGGCTCATTGAAAAATGGATGAGTACTCCTAGGTGCTGCAGTTATTTTTGGAGTCTCAATCAGCAACCCCATTCTGGACGAAGGGATATTTTGGCCCTGCAAGGAAGGGGCCAGACGGGTAGATAGTCCGTGATCCCCTGTTTACGGACTTCCTTCACGCATTCTCCCAACTGACTTACGCACCTACGGTGCCAGTGTACGAAGAGCGGCTTCAGGATTTCAAACTCATGGTTGGCCCCCTGCCGCAGTTCAAGTACTGCCTCAAGACCTGGATTCAGCCGTGGGCCGAGCACTTCGCGACCACTTTCATTGATCAGCACCGTCATTTTGGTCTCACAACGACGTCGTCGGCTGAATCAATGCACGCAAATATCAAACGGCACATTTCTGGCAGCACAGGAGATCTCCGATCAGCAACAGATGGCCTTGTCTTATTCTGGAAGGCGCAGGGCGCTAGAATACTCGCGGAAGAGACTTTTGTTAGCGGACTGACTGTTTGGTACTGACACGCTGGGTGTCTTGTACTCAGAGCTGAGGGGTAAAGTGTGTGAGAATGCTCTTTCCTTGATTGTCAAGGAGTCAAGGTCGCTTCAGAAGCTCAGGCCCGGAGTCACGATGCCTTCTTTGCCATGCGATTGCGGGATTAGCATTGGTCTGGGCCTCCCTTGTCGGCATCGGCTCTTCCAGTACCAGGAACAAGACATTCCAATCCCTCTTGAAGCCGTAGATCGATTCTGGTGGCTCGACCGGACGCAGCTTTTGATAGTCGCCACCAGAATCGATCTACGGCTTCAAGAGGGATTGGAATGTTTTGTTCCTGGTACTGGAAGAGGCGATGTCGACTGACTCGATCGCGTCTTCGGAAGAGCCAAATGTTTGCGATGGCTCAAAGGCTTGCTCAGGACTGACTCAGAGGCACGGTCCATGGCGAGAACACTGTAGAAGCGCTTCGTATATCTTGAGCCGTGGCCGCAAATCCTTCATACACGAGAAAAATGTCGTTACAAATTACAATACAAAGCTTCATGGGTCAATGCTAGATGGAAGTGGTCGGTTGTGAATTGAAATCAGAAGGAGGGGACGAACGGTCACGTGTACGACAAAATATCGGCGATTGGGGCTCCTACCCTATTTTTGTAATAAGGAAAACGGGGCTCACTTTATTGGTCAGGTGACTCAGGTCACAGGTGTGGACTCTCGGTTGCCTCGTCAGCCAATCATCGCTTGCTCTAGCTGGGTGTTAGATGCAGAGTTTTATCTCTTATGAACTGGATGGTTCCCACAATCATTTTTAAATACCTAAGTTAATGTCAAGGCTTAGGAGTTCACAACAGAGTGAGGGCTGAGGGCAAGATGTCAAAGGTAGGGGTCATATGCTTGAATGTTTTGATCTCTGGCCTCTACCATACATGTGCGAGGCCATCGTGTTATGGACCTTCGCTCCCAGCGCGTTTGTGCCTGAGGCCTTCTTCGGTCTCCACCTTCAGTCTCCGCTCAACCTAGCAGTGACCCTCTGCTTGTACCGATGTCCCTGACAGTTAATGAAATCTTGGGTGGACGCTCTTCGTTCTTTCTTGTCGAGTCCTGCAAGGACTGTCGTCTTTTCGGTCTACTTCTCGGACCTCCGTTCTACGGAGTATTATATAGCACAGCTCCTGCGGGTGTCTGCTCTACGTTTCCCGCTCTCTGTCTTCTCCATTATTTCTGGCAACCGCGCCAGGAGAAGGCAAACAATTCGTTTTCTTAAGCGATCTTGGACTCCAGAGGTTCTTCATCAGTTTTCGTGGACCACACGCGGAGATCACGAGTGTGTGATCAAATAAGAAGCTGCTGAGAACCACGAGTGTGTTGTCCACGAAAACTGATAAAGAATCTCGGGATTCCAGGATCGCTTATTTAAGAAAGCGAATTGTTTGCCTTCTCCTGAGTCCTGGCGCGACAGACTGTGCTACACAATGCAAGGCCCCCGTTTTCTGGTGCCTAGGTGCCTGTACCTCGAGCTGAGTTCCGCGACGTACCACTATGATCGGTTTCAACTTTCGACTAAGGTAAATTTGTACGGGAGTCGTCAGATCATTGCCATCGTAGTGGCACGAGTACGTGATATTAGGGCTGCTGGGCTTAGGCTCTGCTTACGTGAGAGATGGTAAGGAAAGGAAAAAAAATTGGCCCACGGCCATCAGCGCGAAAACCCCAATTCGACTGCGATTTGATCACGACTCATAACCTCCTCATAAGTTACCGCACAACGCCTCTCAGCATCCGATTACAAATGGAAAAGAACGGTGCTGCCAATGGCGCAACGACTGACCGGCCTGCCTTCGAACCCTAGGATGAGGACCGTCGGCTCCGGGACTCCGCGAGACCCTCGAATTTTCATCTCTTTTGCTGGTTGACTTTGTTAAACATAACTTTAGTTAACCGGCGAGCCGAGAGGGCCTCGTCACCTGATTCCGGCCTGTAACACATTATGCGAGGACGACGGGTGGTAGGTCACCGGGCACATCCCTCACGTGAGATTCCGCGTTGGCCCGAGGCCTTCTCAGACGGGACTGCCTACGTGTTGCATATCAGCGATCTACGTAAAGAAGATGTCGAAGCGCCGTGGTTTGCAGTAAGTTGCATTTGACGTTACGAGCGAGTCATTCTGAATATGCTATATTTCTCCAGTTGCGGTATTCCACTAAAAGAGACCACAAGTGGGAAACAAGGTCAGCAATTTTGGGGGGTACGGAGGTCACAATTCGAAAAAGTCAGTGCACAGGTATAATGCACTGTCCGCACCTTGCCTCTACATTGTTGGAGCCATCAATCTTCTTGAACAGTGAGACCTACTGGCGCGAGTTTCAGCGTGTCCGAAGGACGACGAACCAAGACTTTGAGTCGCAAGGGCTTCGAGAGGCAGTGAGGTATGGATGCATAGTCTACATGTACATGGTATTTGATGCATTGCTAATCATGCAGTAGCTGGGCCTGGATCATCAGGACCGATTATGCTACCCGCAAGGCTTGCGCGAAGGTTGCTGACGACCAGCTCGAAAGCTGTGAGCCACGCATCGTTGATGAAACAACCACACCGCTGGTATTAATTTCAACATCCGTCATGTTTTCTCGTCGATCTCCCCATTCACACACTATGTAGCCAGGAATGCTGCGCCAACGGGTCAGGTGGGGAATCGGATTGTCACCAGTGACCACAGAGCCTGGCGGGAACCTAGATTTGACAGGTTTCTTCCGCAAATCAGGCGAATCCTCACGAGCAACGATGCACTCCCATGCCACGATGACTGCTACGTCATTGATCACAAAAAACGGGCCGCTCAGACATGCGGTAAGTAATGTATCAGTACAACTCACCAAGTCAGCGTATACTCGGCAATGTACTAGAAATTGCCTACAATCTCAGTGGCTCCGCAGATATGGTACATCTCGAGTGCCCGGTGAAGATCGATTTCATACTACCTAGAGGCGAGAATCCATCCCCCTGGATTATCTTCAACTCTGTAGGGGAAGACTCCCACCCCCCTTCCCCCAACTAAAGGGACTTCATCCGCGAGGACAGACACAGTCAAGGCCTTGCCCAAAACGTGTGGGAATGGCAAGAAGAATCTGGAACTACGTAAGTCACACAAATGATGCTTGCTCTGTAATCATTAATCACTTAGGGCAATGACAACATTCAGCGGAATGGGACGACCTCATGCAGTCATATAATACTATAACAGTCTAGCAATCAGTCCGCAT
Source organism: Claviceps arundinis (assembly GCA_018360175.1). Lineage (NCBI taxonomy): Eukaryota > Fungi > Ascomycota > Sordariomycetes > Hypocreales > Clavicipitaceae > Claviceps > Claviceps arundinis. The sequence goes on from SRPS01000137.1 coordinate 53,164, forward strand.
CTTGTCAACCATGGGTATTCCTCCTCCTGATTCACAAGACCCGTGCCCCTCGAAGGCCGTGCGGGTCATCCCGAGAAGGCGTCGTCATCAGGGCCCAAACGCAGACCGATTAAGTACAATCAATGCTGGTTCACAATGCCTTGCCAGAATGCGCTGTGCTAATGTGTCATACCAAGTCCGATCGGTGACCAACATGGAAGAAGGTTTTTTGAAGATATGTTTCAGCCTTTTCAGCCTATGCCAGGCTCAACTTTGGACCCAAATCAATACCTTTGAAATGGATATGAACTTCAAGAAAGTTCACCCTAAGAAATGCACGGTGGAGCACGAAAATATAACTCACATTGGGCCTCAAGCCCTACGCGGGCACCGAAGATGACCTCGTGCTCCACCGTGCCTTTCTTAGGATGAACTTTCTTGAAGTTCAAATCCATGTCAAAGGTGTGGATTTGGGTCCAAAGTTGAAGCACAGCGCATCCTGGCAAGGCATTGTAACACACCATTGATTGTACTTAATTAGTCTGCGTTTGGGTCCTGATGACGAAACTGCCATTCATGCTGTACGGCCTTCGAGGGGCACGGGTCTTGTGAATAAGATTATTATAAGGTAGGAGGAACACCCATGGTTGACAAGATGCGGACTGATTGCATCGACTGCATAGTATTGTATGACTGCATGAGGTCGTCCCATTCCGCCGAATGTTGCCATTGCCCTAAGTTGAACGTTGATTAATGATTGCAAGGCAAGCATAAGCATCATTTGTTTGACTTACGTAGTTCAGGATTCTTCTTGCCATTCCCACACGTTTTGGACAAGGCCTTGACTGTGTAGCGCCTGCATCAGATACAACAGTTGATACATCTTGAGTAAACTGAATCAAATTGAGACGATGATGAAAAGAAGAGGCGTGAAGTGAAGCTTTACATCTAGTACTCTGCGTCGTTTTGGAGCACAGAAGCGGCTCATTGAAAAGTGTGGATGAGTATCCCTAGGTGCTGCAGTAATTCTTGTAGCAGTACGGAGTACCTAAGAGGTACCTACTACCTAGTCTCTAGGTAGGTATGTACCACTACCTCCTAGCTGAGTTCCGCGACATCCTACTGTTTGATTGGTTTCGACCCTACGGAGTCGTCAGATTATTGGGGGGATACGATTTCGACTTCGACTAATCGACTTTGGCCTCGATGTTGTGCTTGCATCTGTGGAACCATGTCCAAATCTGATGGTAAATACTTCTATCTAATTTGCCATGATGTCCTCCGTATGTGTCTAATTTTTTTTTGGCAAAAAGACTGCCTGAAGGATATATTGGTACATGGTGCTATGTGTTATAGCAACCGATGTCTCATGTGAGGCTACCAGTGACCACTCCCAACTTCCAATAATATCCAAGGCGTGAAGAAGTTAACAGAGGCTTACATGCGCCCTTTCACTGCAGTGAAGCCTCGTGCTACCTCCGCGACGCCTTTGAATCGAAATGATCACCCCTCGTTCTCGCACTGCCCAAGTGTGTGGCTCGGGCACGGTCCCTCGACGCTGATTTGGGTGCGTCAATGTGATGTCACTTGCGAGAAGTTTCATGCCCGGTTCTTAATGAATGCCCTTCTGCATTGCTGCCGCCTGCGAGGACGAACTTCCTACCAGCTACTCCAAATATTGAAGTCTAGCCATAACCTCTTATCGCCTCTCCCATTTCCAAGCATCATAACCGCAGCATAATTTGCGCTCCAGACTCCAGTCAACATGGCGTCTGCAGCGTCTACAGATGAACGCCAACAGCTCCTCATCCCCCGCCCCAATGACGATGATGACTCCCAGGATGAGTGTCAACTACCTCAGGACAGTTTTGCAAAATCGGACCACGTATCTCTTTTTGTCATGCTCGCCTTCGTTGTAATCACCAAGACGATCGGGTCCTCGCTTTACGCCGCGGCCGTATACAGTGTCGAGTATAACATCAATTGCGGCCACTATCTGCCCAATTCTACCGCGTCGTCCCCTATGCAGTGCCGCTCAGATGATGCGAATGCTGAGTTCTTTACGATTGAGACTTGGAGGAACCATTTGGGCATGCTGGTTGGGCTGTTGACAGCTGTGCCGTATGGTCTTGCTGCCGACAGGTTCAGTCGTAGAAATCTACTTGCTCTGTCTATTGGGGGCATCTTAATTTCCATGGCGGGGGAGATTATTGTTTGTAAGTACACCCTTTCTGTGCATGACGTTTACTGTTTGTGCCTATAATTTAGGATCTTTTCAGCAAGGAAGCAAAGATATCGCTCGCCGTACTCCTGAGCTGACAATATCCTCTCGGCAGGCTTATTCCCCAACGTCTTTCCACTAAGACTCGTTTGGCTGGCCATTCTGTTCACCTTGATTGGAGGCGGACCGCTCATCTTTTCTGCTCTGGTATTCGCCATTGCGAGTGACGTTTCGAGTGATGCGCGAAGGTGAGTCGCAAATTATGCACGTTATGGCCCTTTGCCCTCTTCTTTCTGTTTGCTTTGACTAAACATCGTTGGCATCATAATCTGACCAAAACAGGGTCATTGTCTTCTTTCTCATCGAAGCTCTTACAATTATGGCGGCCTTCCTTAGCCAGCCACTATACAAGGCCATGGCTAACAGGAACCCATGGCTGGCTGTCTACATGGGCCTTGCGATGACTTGTATTTCTACCATCTTTGTGCTATTTCTTCCAGCGACTCGGGATGTTGCCAGCCTTACAGATCTGGATTCCCAAAACGAAAGTATCCCGCGCAACGCCGACCCTGTCTGCGTTTTCACCAAGCTGTACAGGCAGGGCAGGAATGCAGCAAAGCGGATGGTATCCATTGGCCGTCTGGTGTCACGCGAAAACAAACGCCTTGGTCTGCTGTTGCTGGGAGCCTTCCTGTTTTACATGTCACACTACTCGCCTGTGCTTACTGTGTTCTACCTGATCAGGCGTCTGAACTGGACTTTATCCGATGTATGTATCTGTTGGACGTTGCCTTTTCGGGAGAATGAACCCCCCCCTGTTTCTCTTCTTTCTTGTAGCTGACGCAATTTACAGGCCAATCTCGTGTCCGTCATCAAGCTATGGACAAAGATGGCCGTCGTGGCGGTCGTTTTGCCCACCACGTCCCTGATTCTCAATCGTCTTCGGTACAACCCCGCAGCAAAAGACCTGTGGCTCGCGCGAGGCATCATCTTGGCTGTAGTCGCAGGCTTGGTGTTCATGGGCTTCTCCAACGGCAGGGCCATGATCATCATGGGCACTGTCCTTCTGTCGCCCGATTCCGCCTTTATTCCCGTGGCGAGGAGTCTTCTTGTGCTTTTCAATGGCGGACAGCACACGGGTCTTTTATTCGCCCTTGTCGCCGCCATGCAGAGTCTCTCGCTGCTCGTTGGCCTCCCCTTCTTGCTGTGGTTGTTCAAGGTAGGATCTCACTGGGGATCTGTGTGGTACGGGCTGCCGTTCTTTGTGTTGGCCATACTCACAGCGCTGGCCGGTGGGAGTGTGGCCAACTTCCGGGGTCGCCACTCTGAGGCAGAGGGTGAGCGGGAGGAGCCAGGTGGTGTGTAAGAGGCATGCTAGATGACAGATGCTGGAGTCTGGTTGTATGGTATGACGACGAGAGGAACGTCAATATCAAATTGAACTGCCATAATGTAAAGCGGGCGGAGTACAGCAGCACGTATTTGGCTTGCCATGCGGTTATAGCCCAGTGACGAAATTCAAGATATGCCCAAGCGTCGACTGCATGTTTTCATCTTCGGAAATGGTGAAATGCATCAAAAAAAGGTCAAATCAAAAGAGGTTAAAGGAAATGAGAAGTGGCAACATAAACATGAGCAGGTGACAGGCGAATGCGACGCTTCGCCGCTGGGCCAATCAGAATCGCCGGGTGCGTCGATCTCTATAGCGACCCGCTCAGTGCCGCGTCAGACTCCGATTCCCGAACCTGAACGCCGCACTCGTTGTTCCCATCTTAGACCTTTGAAGCCTGACGAATATCATTCCTTTCCTCTTGTCTTGCATCTGTATTCCTCGCGACCCTGCTTTTTTTTTTCAAAATCAAGCGAGCGTTCCATCACTTCAAAGCACGTGACGACTTCATGACATCTTCATGGTGCAACCCTCTACGTCGACATCCCGTAGCCGCATCCCGTTCCGCCTCCTCACTTGACCACAACCAACATCATGGGCAAACCCAGCGCTTCTCCGCCAAAAGGCTCATCCTCTTCGCCTGCAGCTTCTCTGGAAATGCCACCGCCCTTGTCCAGCGACCGTCAGCCGCACGAACCATCGCATGCCCGATATTTCGACCAAGATGTGGCCGAGCTGGGCGGCGACGACCTCCCCCCTCTATACACAGAACACGAGGATTTCAACGATGATCCTCGACCGTACGACCCTCTACTCCCCCCGAGTCGCGACAACGACGGTTTCGAAACTGTGTACCCATTCCGCCGCGACGAAACAACAGCCTGGTACCTAGACGCACGGCTGGACCGCGATCCCGATTTTCTAGCCCACCACATCGACAAACTAGCCATGATTCCCCCACGGCCATTCGTGCGCATAGTAGGCACCCACACCGACAAAGCCGGCGGCGGCAGCTGCAACGATAAGAACCAGAGCCGCGACACCCAAGAAGTCACAGATTTCGAAATCGAAATCGAACTCACCCACCTCTTCTACTCGGACATTCGCTCCGCCCAAGCCTGGAACACCCTCCACACAGCCGGCAACTTTGAAAAAGTCCGCCGCGGCACCGTTCTAGCTACGAGGGCGCCCGGCTTCGGCGGCAGCGGCGGTGCTCTACCCGAAGAAGGCGTGCCCGGGCTCCGGGAATGGTGTCGTCGATATTGCGCCTCTCGGTGCGGCTTGAAGTGCTTCACTATGGAGAGACGGGTCGAGGGGTATGACTGGGAGATGCTCCGCCGGAGACTACATGGCCTTGTGCAGGCCACCAACTACAGAGGCCATGTCAAGATTGATTTCCCGGTGCGGCATTCTCATGTCCATGTCTACAATGAGTGTCGGATCAACCGGTGGCGCTTGACGAAGTGGATTGCCACGATGTTTACGCTGTCGCTCATGTTTGTCTTTACTTGGCCGTATTTGTTCTTCATGACGAGGAGGTGGGAGACTGTGACGGCGGAGTGGCGTCTGAGTGAGCCGACGGCTGTGCCGGGCCGTAGGAAGTATGTGAGCATGAGTGAGGAGCAGTGGTATACCATGTGGGCTGCGGCAATGCAGAGAGCCATGTTGGAGAGGAGGCGAGGGATCTTGGATCAGGGGGATTTGGAGAGGGCGAGGATGGGTTTGGGGCGGGGGCAGGGGCAAGGGGAGCGCGGGGAGGGGATGGCGAGGACGGTGGAAGAAGGGGTGGAGGCAATGGGGGTTGTGAATCGGAGTTTTGGATGGGGAGGGGATAGTTGTTGATGGGGAACTAGGTAGGTATGTTTGCTGGATTATCATTCATGAGCAGCATGAGCATGGTTCTAGGAGCATGATTTCTACGAGCACGATCTCTATAGCATGATATTCACGCATGATTCTCACTCGGCGTCATGAGCATGTTTTCCGTGCTTGATTAATTTGTTGGTCTGTGGGTGAGAGAAGACATGGAAGTGCGAAATGCGGCCATGACGAGACATACACATGCACCTACGTACTATGATAAGGGTTTTCTGGTGTATAGTCATAAGGCCAGACGTGCCTGTATGTAACATGCCAGCTGCAGCAAATCATAAATGTCAAGATTTCACCGATTCAGCTTACAAGCTTGACTTAAAACGGCCGGTTCGTCGGCCACACAAGTTATAGGAGGTATGTAACGGCCCTCAGGCTTCCCCTGCCATGTGGTGATCCCCCTGCTCCAGCCCCACTTCGTCGCGAATCCCATCGTCAAACGACTCAAACCAGGCTGACCACCCGGTGACACTTCTGCTTCAAACAAACACCACATCAATTACATACTCCCTCGCGGCATGTCCAGGCCACGCACTGCCATGCAATGCACATCAGCCATCCGCGAAGAATACTGGCTGTCAGCCTCGACGCGCAAGCCGACTGTCTGAGCGGGCTAATCAAGGGTGCGTCTGGTTTGCTTGTCTCATCTCCCTTTACAGAGTTACAGAGTTCTGGCGCCTTGTGGCCGATGCACTTGAGTGACAAGCCACACATTCACTCACCCACCCACGCATGCATATACAAACATCATATCTATATACGCGTTCTTTCATATGGCGCAGGAAACCTGATAAAATATTCGATTAATGAGAATCACATAATCATATGTGTTGACTGAAACCACAGATCTAACCGGCTCAAAGCCCGTCCAAGAATCCACCTCTCTCGCCGGTATCACGCACGAGGTTGCTCTCAAAACGCAGTACTACACTGCCTCTGTGCCCATATGGCTCGATCTCATCGCCTCGCCCTCCGAATGGGCTGCCTCGTTCCTCTCAGATGAAGCAGGCGAGGTGCTCGCCGTGCTAGGCGGTGTCGTGCTCGTCTTTGCGCTGCCCGAGCCGTCTTCGGCGCCTACTACTTCGAAATCCCCCGCGGCCTCAGTCGAGCTCCTCACTGAGCTCATCGGCCAGATCGGACGGGTTGTCAACGAGGGCCTCGGGGGATGGGAATGGGACGGCGTGCGCTTGGCCGTGGGTGTTGGGAGCGCGGATGTCGACACGGAGGAGTGGGATGAGTTGTGTGCAGAAGCGGGGATGGAATTCGTGCGGTTGGGTGGTTCGCAACCTGTCAAGAATGAATTCGGTGGTACGTCATGCGGTGTTCCCGTTTCTCTTTTTCCCTTTCTTCACTCCCTTCTGCTTCGACTTTCTTTTGTGACTCCCCCGTTATTCTCCTCTCCGCCCCTAAGACACTTGATATCATGAAGCATAATGTGAAACTTACCGTGTGTGCTCTAGAGAAAACTGGCATCGCCCGCGTCAAAGAGGCCCTTGAGTCCAACGACTGGGAACTCGCTGACGCAGAGAACCTCTCCGACTTTGGGGACTTTGAGGGCGGAAGTGAGGATAAAAAGGATCATATCGACCCCGATAGTCTGGATTTTGGCTTCGATCCCACGGACATTGAGAACTTGAAGAAAGCTATTTTTGAGGCGGATAGTCAAGTAGATGGCGCTGTGGAAGGGGATGTAGCTCCACAGAAGGATGCCACTTCTGGTGAGAAGACGGAGAAAGAACAAAACGATGAGATGACCAAGATGGAGGACATGATGAGGAAGTTGCAGGCCGTGAGGGAAGCGGGTGAGGGGTTGCCGGAGGCGCAGAGGCGGCGCATGGCGGCGAGGGCGGTGCAGGAGGTGATGAAGGAACTGTGATGAGAGGATGCGATAAGGACTATCAACTCTTTGCGCTCTTGTGTAGACAACCAGGACTTGGTGTCAACTACAGGACACACACACACAAACTGGCAAACATAAACACCAGGGCTTGATGATGAAACGTTATGATCGACTTTTATCTTTCTACATGCCAACTTACTGACAGCCACGTGAATGCGCCTGCTTGTCCACTCATCGTCACGACTCACCCCCCTCGTATCTCAAGCCACCCGGAGCACGTGGAAAACAGGCGCACATCCGAAACAAACGCCGTAAGAGAACTTGGCTTGAACAGCCACCGGCCACCGCATCGGCGTAGGTATACAAGCGTCGGGGGGGAAAAGCCGCGCGTAGACGAGAAGCGAATTGCCCCTGATGGAACAATGACGATTTGTGGCGCGCCGTGGACCCATCTAGGTACGCAAAACGCCGGAACCATAAGATCGAAGACCACGAGATAAGCCCGTTCAACACCAAAAAGCATGTGAAATGCAAAAACATAAACCGCAGATGATGCAACCGCTGGACATAGAAGTAAACCTTCTTTATCTGGTTCCGCCTTGCTTTTCGTGTCTTTATCTTTCCGGCACTTGATTGCAGGGTAGGACAAAATCTGGATTGGATGTAAGTGAGGAACACGGGACTCGGGAGTTTGGAAAACATGAAAAGGAACGGGTAACCGTGACCGTCGACCCGGCGTAAACCACCCACTCTTGATACCTAATTCCATGGGGTTACTGGCCGACCTCACGGAAACTTGAAAAAGAATCAACATACAATCCATTTTCTGTCCTTTGGCACCCAGGGATGTTGATATGTTACATGTATGTGTGTAGTACAAAAGAGTCAAGACAGGAAAGGGGGAGAAGGGGGAAAAAGCGCCAGAGAAGAAGAAGGACAGCAAGAAAAGACAAGGCAAGACGATTAACAACTTTACCTCTTCCAGAGAGGCTTTGCATCAGTTCCCCTCCTCCGGGGATCTAGTCATTCTCTTCGCTGCACCACTCATTTTCACAGAATTCTTCTGCGTCGTATTCCATTGTCTGTGCATATTTATGTAGCTCAAGCCCAACAGACCCGAGTGAGTCATGTCACATGTAGCACCGGGGAACCAGACTGGAGTTTACCTCTTAGGTACGGAGTACTCCGTGTAAATTCCAAGACGTATACATATGTACGGTACGGTATGTATGTGTTGTCGTGTTGTCGTGGACAGAGCGAGGCCGGGGAAACAAGTCTACTGTCTGTATAACAACTACCCGTACGATAAAATGTACATATTTATATGTGTGCATGTATGTACGAAGAATATGCACATACCCAGGAATTATGTACGGAGTGAGTAGGTATCGTTGGTGCTGCAGGTACAATATGCTGAGGCACGTTATGCTGCAGGTACGAGCATCTGCGCCCGTATGTACAACGCGCCACACGACGACAAGGCGATGGGGACGAGATGATACATACTCTGGAGTCTGGAATCTGTACATAGGTACTCTGTACTTACTACTCCGTACGGTCAGACGATGTCACGATGGACGATGAGCCGAGAGTGAGATGGGGGCGTGGAGAACGAGCACCTCAACGATGATGCAAGGGAAAGGGGGCACAGTTCACACTTTGCCACTGATCTGCACGCGCCTTCTCGCCGCCTGTCTTTGTCTTGCAGCTTGCTTGCTGTCTTGCTGTCCGCTGTCTGAGCATTGAGAAGTCTCTCGTGCTTTGCGCTTGTGCTCCAGCCTCCGTGTGGCTGATCGGTTCGGTCTGCAGTGCCAGCAGCGAGCAGTGAGCAGTGAGCACCCACGAAGTAGGTATTCAGCGCCCGCATCGTCAGTAATAAGCCTCATCAACTCAGGGCACTGGCACTGGCAAACCAAGACGCAGCCAGAGAAAAGGTACATACATACCTGAGCAATCGTAGCCAGACAAAGACAAAGACAGGGAGAGGGGTTTGCTTGTCCGAACCAACACCGTTGGCACGTGCACCGCACCGCCTTGCGCCTTGCACCTTGCAGCCATGTGCATGCATACCTATCGCGGACCAGGCATGCGTCCAAGCTTCTTTTCTCATCCGATGATGCATTTGGCAAACTGGTCTTTCGTGACGTGAACCGTGAGGGGCCCAGCTCTTCCATCCGATCTTCTGCCGGCAATTATTCCCCTCGCGGCCCCTGATACGGACCGTACGGTAGTACGGAGTACATAGGTACCTAGGTACATAGGTGTAAGTGTATCGTCACTATCGTGTCGGAAACTCGGAGTACGGAGCACATACATAGTAGGTACATAGGTACGTGCGGATAGGTGCATTCTCCGTAGAAAATCGATAGAGCCAGACGAAGCTTCTGCCGCAAGGAGCACGCCCTGGTCCCTTTTAGTCCATCACGTCTTGTCAGAACCACAGAAATAGGAATAAAGACCATGCTATTTGTCGTGGGCCTTGCTTCGTCGACGGTTGAGACAGACATGGATTAGGGGGGGTCTGCATTCATGGAGAAGAGAACGGCGTGGGCCTGGACTCTGTGAGTACATATGTATACATAAAGTATGTATGTACATACACAAAAAAATGACCTACGAGGTTGGGGCTGGATCTTCGATACTTACTTATCCTGCTTGGGGTCCTCCCATACTACAGTGTACACGCTTCATTGTTGAGAAGCGCGCTTCGCTGCTGCGTTTGTACTTCGTACGGACAAAAGGGGAAGAAATGGCGTACATTCATCGTGTGCATGACGAACCTGACGAAACGTATCCTTTTCTTCTTCTTCCCACTGTGTAGTCTAGTGGGGAATGGAAAGAACAGGCATTCCAATCTGCCGCTAACTAGGGGCATATTCATCCACGCAGCACGCTTCTTTTTTTCTTGGTGCATTCCAGAACCCGCTCCAAGGCTGCGGATGCCGCTACGGGCTGCGGCGGCGGCGGCGGCGGCGGCGGATTCGTAGCGTAAAAGAGTCAAGACTCCAAGCTGGCAAAGCTCAAATTCTCAACACCATCGGTGTATGTACCTAGGTACTTATGCAGCAGGTTGTAGTTATCACGATGCGGGCCCTTCATGCGAGGCGCAAAATAGTTGACGTCAAAGACATCATGTTCACCTTGAGTCTTGAGAGTTCAGAGACCATTGTTTTCTTCCCACGGCCACATGCAGGGCAAAGACGTGCCGGGCGCAGAAGTGACCTCAGAAAGAGAAAAGAAGGGCCCTTGTTTTTGCGCAAAAGCCTCCATCGTGCATGCACGCTCGGAGCGTTCCTCCACCATTGTTGTCCTCTCTGCATGCAGAAAGCTCATCCCAAGTAGGATATATCCTCCATTGGGTCCTCGGCAACGGCTTCCACGAAAGAGACAAGTCACCAAAAAAAGAGCCAAGAATGCAGGAGAAAAGGCCAGTGCAAGAAAAAAAAAAGCCAATGCAGACAGAGACCCGAGACGGAGACCGAGCCCTAGCAATGCGTGTGCGGTCTCAGCTCAGGCGAAGCAGCAAACTGCAGAGGCCTTCACGATAGTAGCCTGCCTCAGGCCTGCATGTCTTAGCCAAGGCGCGCTCTGTGCCTGCAGAAAGTCCCAAAGCAGAAAAGCAGCAAAACAGCTTTTGACGCAACGGACGCCGGGCGCAAGACAGCATGAAGCGAAGCGCGCGATGCAACCCATCTTGTCCGCGATTCGATAGTCAAAGAGCCTGTGTATGGAGTAGGTAAACGATATGTATTCGTGAATCGTCACGACTCACCAATGTACGTAGAATAGGGGCAGAAACCTGAAAGGGGTTTCTTTCTTCTCCCCGTCTCTTTTGCGCTCTCCAAGGGGGACGGACGGGCGGTTGGTTGGGACCTGGGTTGTTGTCTTCCACTTCGACAGGGGGAGGGCCGGGAGGCCGCAAATCCCACGTTTAGAGAATGTTAGTCATGCAACTGGACAAACACGGGTCCTGCAGACGCGTTGCGACGTTTCAACGTGAGAACCCAGGCTGCTGCCGAACGGACCATAGTCCGTAAAAGCTGTGAATGGCGAGCATCTCTTGCTTGCGACTTGTTGTTGGCGCCTGAGAGACAACATGAACAGACTATGTACACATACCTACTCCGTACTCCGTCCAGTACACAGCTTGTTCATGCCTGTCGAGATTTCCGGCATTGCGGGAGGTGCGCACCCGAGCTGCTTTTTCAGCCACGCCAACGTCAAAATAGTCAAGTACGGATGTAGGTAGTGCTGTAGGCTGTAGCTTGCTTGATGCGATGCCGGCTTCGCTGGAACGGCTCACTAGTTTCCTAGGTTCCGCACAAGTTTCTTGAATCTGGCACCATCAAAGACAGACCTGCGAATCACGATTGTATGTAGGTGTAGGTGCTACGTACGGAAGCAAGAAAGGCGGGGGGAGGGTTCCTTTTCCGTCCTTCGCGCCGAGCATCCGCGTCAGCCGATTGACACGAACGTCGAAGGGTTCCTTGTGGCGGGACACGACTTGATACCTGAGGTTGCTTACGAGGTATCAGCGCTGTGGAAGCAAACTTGATGTCTGGAAGAAGAAGCATGATGGCGAGACAAGTCAATGGCAAAGTTGGATCATCGCGCCAGAAAGAGACTCCATGAAGGAGCTTGCCGGACTGCATCGCGACTCTACCACACATCGAGGAGACTGCCAAACAGGAATTCGTTGCTTTGCAGTTCGACTTTGAAAGTAGAAGTCGAACGAGTCGTGGAGAAGCAGCTTAGCCGTCCGACTGAAGTCAGTGGCTTTCTCCCCTATGGGCCCGGCCGGTGCAGACTGCAGAGGCAACAGCCCACCTCGAAGTGGACTCCGCGTGGTTTTACCAGGTACCTCCTGCCTACCTAACTGCCCAGCACCTTCTTCTGCTGAACCCCTGCACTAGTGGTGTAGTATGCATGTATGCCGCTGCTTAGTCCTGCTTTTATGCATATGGGCAAATCGGACGCCGTGGCAGCGCAGCGAGTGTACCGCGTGACGCAACCAGCTGTTCCAGGAGCGATAACATGCCCCTCTTCCCCCCTTCCCCTGTGCAGGTTCTAAAAATGTACGGCGCTGTTGTACAGTGTAACCCCCCTACTCCTCCGTACGCAGCAGCGTCACAGGGGCTGATGTGGCTGTCACTTGGGGTCTTGGGGATCGTCCATCCAAGGTGCAAGTCGGTTGGCTGGAGGTTCTGTAGCAAAGTTCTGGCGTCGGTGGATCCGCTGAGGAGCAGATTTTGAACTGGGAGCAGTGCCTGGGAGGCTGGAGAAGGTCTCCGTGGCGGGGGACGAAGTCGCGCCTTTCTCTTGGGGCGGGGCCGTCGACCGCGGGGTGGGGAACTCGGGTCAGGCACCACTGTAACAGGGGTGCTCGGGGGGGTTACCAGGGGCGTGGGTCTTGCAGCCAACGTGGGTGGAGTGTGGCTGGGAGATGTGACCGGATGGGGAATAGTCCAGGCACAGGTACAGCTTGGCGGCTGGCGCCTCGGTCAGGAACCCGCACTTACATCGTGGTGCGAGCATCCTGTTCCTTTGGAGGTGCAGCTGCGGTGTGTACTTGCATGTGTACGGAGTATGTACATGTATCTTGCACTCGTTGGTTTGCCGCTGTTCTTGGAGGGCAGCTTTTGCACGGATCTCTGGGAGGCCCAGGGATGCGGATGCCCCAAACAGACGACGTCCAGAAAGAGACTTCCCCCAAGAGACGACTCGAGGTTGGAACGTTGTGAGGGTGTGACGAGATGCGAGCCTCATGACGCGAGAGTCGAGGACTCGAGACCAATGCAAGACTACTCCGTACGAACAAGACCTTAACGCCACACAGCAGTGACGCGCGCCATTTCTCGCCATGTGCAATGGAACGGCATCGCGCGTCAACCGGAAGACGTCCGCGACCCGCCATGGGAACGAGCCGCGATTTGGTCCGCCAGAGATGTGTGCGCGCGTGGCGTGACGACTCACAAGGGAGCATTAGGTGGTAGATTCTCGGCGCAAAGAAGAGAACACGCAGCGCAGCTCTCGCACTAAATAACAGCGGGCGGGCGGTTCAAGTCGCAATGTTCTCAACCTCGACGGTCAAGTACATACATACATACTGCGAGATCACGATGTGGCATCTACAGAGTACAGATACCTAGGCATCTACAGAGTACAGATACCTAGGCATCTACAGAGTACAGATACCTAGGCATCTACAGAGTACAGATACCTAGGTATGTACTGTGTACATACCTACTCCGTGCCTACACAGCTACAGAGTATGTACTGACGGCCCAGAGTCGACTCTGACGGCCAAGTGACTGAGAAAGCACCCTGTCCATCGGAAAAGACGGGGGGAAGAGAGCTTTTTGAGTGGAGCTAACGGTCCACACATGCCTGGCTCTGCATGGACCCGTCGTTCCTCTCTTCCTGCGTGTGCCGGGGGTCCTTTTAGTAGTTTCGAGGGGAGTGTGCGTAGACGGTGCTGAGAGAGCAGGAGACACACGCTGGTGCGGAGCAGGCACGGGGCAGGTACGGAGGGGGGCTGGCTGGCAGCTGGCAGCGCGTGTTGCAGCTGTGGCCAGTTGGGTAGCGGGTCCGATGAGTGTCTGCCTAGCGCACAAACCTGCACAAGCCGTCGTCTGTCAGTGGTCAGTGGTCACTGGTCTCTGCAGCGCCGGCAGACCTTCTTTCGGAGGGGCGGGGCCAAGGAGGGGCCAAGTGATCGCCCAAAGTGACCCGTTATTGGCTATGCCGCTGCTGTCCGCGACCCACAGCGCCTCTTCCCCCGTTGTCGCCCGTCTGATCGTTTTTCTTCTTCTCGTCCGCGTTTCTCATCGCCGTCCACCACACTGCCTTCTTCTGCTGCTTCTTTTCCTAACCCAACCTTTTTCTTTCTTTCCAGTCACTCCCTTTCAGTTTTTGCGACCCTTCGGCACCCGTCACTCTTTCCGGGTCCAGTACATTCATTCCATTCGCCCTCCTTATCGAACGAAAAATCCAACTTTTCAAACCACGTCGCTCGCCAAGCAACCTCCTTTTTTTCTCTACCCGCCCAGGGCTTCTACAGAGACCACACGTTCCTTGCACGGAGCTCATTGCCCGTCACTACATACGTATTCCACGACTAAACACGCTCTTTTATACAATCTGTTCCAAACCAACGCTGCAGCACTGTCTGCCCATCTCCAATTAGCAACCGGTTTCCGCGACGAATTTTCGAGCCAAAGTCGCCGCTTCTACTACGGTCGGATCCCACGACCTCGATTACGCGCGGATTCACACAGATCCTACACAACGCCCCCTGTTCTTCTGGTTAGAGGGGCTCAGTCTCGTATAGACGTCCTGATTTGACGTGCTTTTCGTCAAATTCGGATAAGTCCAGCGACGACAATCGCACACACAGGCTTTCCAAGTCGTCACAAAAACACATGATGTCGGTTGAAAGCGAGCAGCACCAATTGGACTTGTCCGCCATGGGCGCCCCGCATGACTCCATGTCTGGCGCTGAAAATGACATGATCGAGATGCTCACACCCACATCGTCGTGCAAACAGTCGCCATCGCAATCGAGCTCTGGCGGAAACCACTCGCATTCGAAACGCCCGCCACGAAAGAGCACACTGACCCAACAGCAGAAGAACCAGAAGAGGCAACGAGCCACACAAGATCAGCTCAATATCCTGGAAGTTGAGTTTAACAAGAACCCGACCCCGACTGCCAGCGTCAGGGATAGAATCGCGGATGAAATCAACATGACGGAGCGATCAGTCCAAATCTGGTTCCAAAACCGGTACGTGCGATTTATTTCCCTTTTTGGAGATTGTGCCTCGCTAACTCAAATTGACCGTCAGCCGTGCCAAGATCAAGCTGTTGGCCAAGAGAAGCATCGAAACCGGCGAAGATATTGACTCCATTCCAGAATCAATGCGGGCGTATCTAGCGATGCAGGCCATGGAGACTGGGAAAGGTCTGGGTGGAAGCTACCTTGGACGCTCTGGTATGATGTCCTATGGCCACAACGGTATGCTCCTTGGTGCCGAGGCGGGTCAGGGCAAAGTCTGTAAGTCAACTGTGGTTGTATGGATACAGGAAAGTGTCCATTCCCGGACGCGATGGAGACTAATCATCCGACAGTAATTCACCACCTCAACTGCCGCTCCCTGAGCATTGGCAAGTGGACACGAGTTGGACAAAACACGATGGACTTGATCATCTTCTACTCACCAGACAAGTGTACCATGACATACTACATCAACAACGAACAGGCCGGGTATAAGATCGAGTACCCCTTCTCGCACATCAAGCACATCTGGCTAGATAATAACGAGGACGACCCCAACAAGATGGGCGGCATCGTTATCGAACTGAACCGGCCACCGAATTTCTTCATGGACTCATCCCCGTCGGCTAATGGCTTCTTCATTTGCGGTGACTTCACCGAGGACCTCCAAGCCACCCAATGCATGACGCATCACCTCGGCGGCACGCCCAAGGTTCTCGCCGGTCAACTAGCCAAGCTGGTGTCCCTCGAATCGTTTATGAACCGCCACAACCCTCACCACTTTGCCGGCGCGCCCATCCACGACCCTCACGCCATGTCTGTGTCGGCTCCCGTGTCCCCTGCGCGGCCAGCGTCGCAACCCAACTTCCATCAACCACACGCGGCCATGATGCAGGATCAATGGGGCATGAATCAGGTCCATTCCGCCATGCGCCCTCCCCCTCCTGGCCACAAGAGACAGCGCAGTCGCTCTGTGCCCGGCCCCATCGACTTCGCCATGTTCCAAAATCAGTCCATGCCTTCCTTCTACATCCAACCGCCTGGTGGTGACATGTGTCCCCCTCAACCGAGCCCCAACATCTATGCGCCAGTCGCACAACAACCGCACAGCATGGGCCATCCTCTGCGCATCGACACCCAGGCCGGCTTCGGTCTCGATATGCGCCAATACCCCATGTCTGCCACGACCGCGCATTCGCCAGCCGAGTTCCCTCCTAGTCCTGCCGGGACATTTATGTCCCATGGACCCGACACCGGCTCCATGGGCCACGCTTCCTTTGGCACACCGTACAGTAATGGCGGAGCGTTCCTGTCAGCCATGGTCGGGACCGACAGCACCGGCACCATGTCCCCCATGGCTTACCCCGGCGCCATGCATGAGCCATCCATCGTCGAGCACTCGCCGCCCATGGCGATGCTGGACCGCTCCGGATCCGCCGAAATGTATGCTGGCCACGATGGGTCTTGCGCCGTGTCGGACGACGGGGCCAGCCTTAACGAGATGTACTCCAAGCACAGCATCATGTCCATGCAAGGCTTACCACCAAACAACTACATGCACCCACACCACCACCAGCCCGAGTTGGATATGGACCAGCTGGTGCACTTTGATCACGTTGATCATGTGAGCTTGTCTCCAGAACCAGTGCACCCACAAGTGCAATGACGACGGGATTTCACTCTCTCTTTATTTCTTTTTCTTTTTGTATTACTCGGTCTTGTGCGACAGCCATGTCGACTTGAGCAGTATCGAAGCGTTCTGCGAGCAACTCGACTAACGCCTCGATTCATGTGCTTGGCGTTTTACTGTTTCTTTTTGTTTACTGTCTTTTCGTTATCTTTTATCTGGTCCTCATCAAATACCAGTGGGGGATTCTTTTGTCTAATCCCAGTTGGGTTTTGTTATCTGCCGCAGTTGATACCATGGGTTTTTATATTCGGTCTTTGGTTCGGAAATAACATGTTTGCGTGGCCTCTTCTGTGTCTGCCTATCTGTGCTTGCCTGTGTCCGTACTGGATGGTCTTTTTCGGTCTACTGGTAATACATGGGTTTCTTTTGTCCTGGATCTGGATAGGGCGCACCCCCTCTCCCCTCTTCTGCTTGACTTTTTATTCTCGACTATTTGATTTAACGAAGGGGGCTCCCTTGATAAAGGAGGAGACGATGCGGAAGTGATGGAGAAACCCTCTTTTGAAGAATCGGCGCATACAATCAATCAGAGCTGGTCTTTGAGTTTGTCAACACCAGCGACAAGCATGCCACGAGCTCATTGAGGGCCTCTTCTACCCCTTTGTTTCCGTGTCGCACGGCGAATCTACTTCCCTATTGCTGAGCCGCGATGGGGCTTACGGGACACGTACTTCCCATCGCGTCTCAGGAGTAGGGTACACGGCGGATATGAACGACCTCGCCATAGGGATGTCACACTTCTGATGCCTCGACACTGGTGGCACGTAGGCAGGCATTCTCACCATGTGGCCTCTTCTTCACACTCGCAGAGACCAACTATTATCAAGTCGCCTTCGTTTCGATTCGTCTCGAGTACCCCCCCTTCCATTCACTCTTCCTCTCATGGGGCTTACGACATGCCCCCGAGACCTAATTTTTACACGCTATGTATTTTTGCGCTTTTGCGCACATCTTGAATAATTCTGTTTATCTTCGATTCTCTCATGTTTTTTGATTGTTCATCTTTCGTTAGTTTCCTTTGTCACACCGGCGTGGTCTCCCGGACATGGAAGCGAAAGGGCTGAATATGTGAGGAGACCAGAGGCGGGGAGAGATTGAAGTGGACCCAGGAGGTTCATGGAGATGCAGCGAGGGAGCTGCTCCAAATTTCTTTTCTTTCATTCCTGAGGCTGTGATCGAGTGAGGCCTGAGGGCCGAGGGGGAGAAGAGAAAGGGAGGCACAGTGAGATAATATGGATGAGGTTCTTATTTGATATGCTTTTGTAATTAGGGAGGGGAGAGGGGGGGGGGGTCTAACGTACATAACTGGATATGGACTCAATTATCTGTGATATCGGTCCTGTGCTGTGGTGTCTTGTCTTGTCTGTGCATGTGCTCTATGCGCCTTCGTCCATGGGTACCTACATATTGTAGTACATGGGTATGTTATAAGCATGTGTCCCCTGGGCCTCTATCAAGATCGACTCGGATATGATGAAGAAGACCAGACTTCAGGTCAGGTCCAAGAGTCAGTCAGCAAACTGTAATGGCATCCGCGGAAGCATGAGACAGTGTGCTGAGACTAGCACAGTATTTATTGACCATTCTATTGCTCCTGATTCTCATAAGCCTCCAGCACGACAGACCGAATCTTGTCCAACTCAGCATCAGCATCTCCAACTCCCCTCGCCGAAGAACACAACCCCTCCTCCCCCCCTCCCCGCGCATCTCGTCCAGAAGATACCCCAGGCTCACCAAACACAAAAGACCTCTCAAAATCAATCAGCATCATCTTTCTCGTCTCCGGACTAAACAACACATTCCCCCATCGCACATCCCCATGCAAAAACCCCTCCCGATGCACAGCCTGCAGCGCCTGCACACCCCTCTCCACCCACGGAATCTCAAACCAATCCATCCAATACCGCTTCAGATGTGCCCCCGCCCACGATAAAAGCATCAAGTGCCTCACCTCATTCATCGTCTTCCCATCTACCCAAATCTCCCTATCCATCTCAAAGCAAATACCCCCTCCCCCTCCCCCTCCCCCTCCCCGGCCTAGACTCTGCAAATCAATCTCCCCTAGCAATATGGGTACATACTCGCCTTGAATACCCCCCAGCCGCTCATATACCCGCGCCTCGCGCTGCATATACGCAGCATATTCCGCGATGGTCCCCTTCCCAACAACCGTGTATCCATACCTCTGGAGAACGATTTTGAAAAACGCACCCGATGCGCCTGCGATGCCCTGGAATGTGATACCCTCGTTGGCTGGCGCTGACTGTGTGAGCTGGTCCCGGAGGAGACTGAGCCACTCGGCGTGGTTCACGGGATGGAACTTGGGGATATTTGCGTGCTGTGTTGGGGCAGGGGGGTCTTCGTCTTCGTCTTCGTCTTCGTCTTGGGTGTGAAGTGGTGCGTTGGGGCATTTGGGGTCGATGAAGCCCCTGCGGATGAGGCCTAGGAGGCATTTCTGGGTGCAGTATTCTTGGTCCTGTGGCTCTGCTGGGGGGTTTTGTTCGGTTGGTTGGCTTTGGGTTTGTGGGTTGTTTGGCTCGGGCTGAGGCTCAGGCTCAGGCTCAGGCTCAGGAATGGCGCTGCTGGATGGGCCTCTTCTATCTGTGGGTGTGAATGCGGGAGACATGTCCACTCTCTGGAGAGGTTTCTGCAGTTCCTGGCATTCGTTGAAGCGTGCGTTGAATGTTAGAGTTTGCGTCTGCTGCGATGTCTGCTTGTCTCTCTCCTGAGTCTGCTGCAACGCGTCCCGGTCTTTCTCTGGGGCCTGTTGTAAAATTAGGGTCAAGTACTGCGATGCCTGCTTGTCTCTCTCCTGAGTCTGCTGCAACGCGACCTGGTCTTTCTCTGGGGTTTGTTGCAAAATTAGGGTCAAGTACTGCGATGCCTGCTTGTCTCTCTCCTGGGTCTGCTGCAACGCGTCCTGGTCTTTCTCCTTGGCCTGCTGCAAGATCTGGCGCGAGCACTGCAATGCCTGCTGATCTATTTCACGGGCCTGCTGCTTCTGGTCTCTCCCCTGCTGCGGTTTTCTGTCTCTCTCCTGACCCTGTGAAAATGGCTCAAGGAAGTGTTCGCCCAGGGGATTGCCCCCGTTCTGCTGGTCCATGATCAGTACCTTGCGATGGGATGAACAGTGAGACTTTGACCTCTTGATAGATGTTAGTGGAAATGCTGATTACGAGCAGAATGCTAGTGAATTGCAAAAGGAGTCGAGTCGGCCAAGCAGGACGACGGGAGTATGTGGTGGCAAGCCGTTATACGGCGTTATTGCCGTGTTATGCCCCTATTCAAACGGGCTACATACATCATTCTGGAACCCACCGACAAAACGCGATGAAGCTGCACGGATCCAGAATTTGGGGCAAGTATGCGTGCTTCACCCCTAACGCACCCGGCAATGAGCCTAGGAATTCATCGCGAGGAGCATCGCCATCCTGTGAGAAGAGCGCAGGCTCAGGAACATGGACGCAGAGATGTATCGCCGTCTTTTCAAGCGCAGATGATGGGTCAAGGAGTTGTTGGAAGGAGCAAAAGGTACGTACTATGCTCTGTAGAACTTTCAACTGGAGAGATGATAGATCCGGACCATGCGACGTACCTAAGGTAAGGCAAGGCGGCTGGGGCTCACAGCCTCACATGACTTGGCCTTCCTCAGATCCTCTACAACCACCCCGCAAAACTTGGCAAAAGAACCTTACATTCACACGCCAAAAAGTGGTCGAGAACGTGAGTTCTTTTTACGCCCCCACTGTATGTCACAGGTGGTCTCCCGGGACGATCGACATCGCCGAATTCCTTCACTTTCCGTCGTGAGTCGTGACGCGTTGGTGCGCCTTCATCTACTAACGTCAATCATTTACCGCATCATAGCTCAAGTTTGCGGGCTTTCTGTACGGGGCTGGTTATGCTGCCATTGTCACATCTCTTGTCGGAATCAACAACTGCATCAGGCGGATTATTCTCGGACACCTACTGTTGCACAAAAGAATGGGCGCAGCCGTCTGGCCACTTTGTTGCACGACGCGAGGGAATACTAAATGCACAACGTGCAGCAGCAGAAATTATATCCAAAACAGAAGGGGGCATGTGTTTTCCATACTATCAATGTCAGATACTTTTCATGGTTCATATAAACACTCTCTTCGCTCTTCTTCTTCCTGTCATTGAAAGCGAGTGGATCTCGGCTTGCATCCATCATCGACTCCATGTAGCCAGTCTCGTTGCACACGAACCGTGATATGTTTCGAATTTGTAACAACAGGTACTAGCCAACCTATGCAAATACTGCTTTCAGCGCGCCTATCATGACGTTGGTCATCTCGCCCATTTCCTCAGCAGCGCATAGGTCCTCGTTTTCCTCAATCACCAGCTGCCCCTCGGTCTTTTCGAGCGCTTCATCATTGTGGTTGTTTTGTCCTGGCAGTCCTGGGTCGTCGCACAGATAAGACGTCTCAAAGTCAACCAGCATGATACCATTCCTCTCGGTATTGTACAAGACATGCCCCATTTGCCCGCCCCGGTGTCGTACGCCCAATTCATGAACAGCCTGCAGGGCATCTTTGCCCTTCTCTATCGAGAGCCCTTCAAGAAGACCCCTATGTTCCCGCACGAGAGGAACTCCGGCCCATGATAGCAAAATCATCTGCTTCAAGTTGTGATCGCCATCATCAGTCCAAATGCCACCGACCCTTTCATCGTACTCATCCACAACGCCCAGTGGCAGGTCGGCCATGCCTAGGTATACGGGCACGTACTCTCCTTGTATAGGCTTGAGCCGCTTGTAAACGCGCGACTCGCGCTCGGAAAGAATCATGTGTGGCGAAATGATGGCCTTGGCCACAAAGGTGTAGCCATACTCCCAGTCGATCACTTTGAAAACCGTCCCCGTGTCACCAACGACACCTTGGAAATTAAACCTCGTTCGAAAAGCATTCTCATTTAGAAGCTGTCCCCGTATAAGGCAGAGCCACTTGAAATGATTCACAGGGTGAAACCTGAGGGTTACTGAGTCTTCATAGTCTTCGCCCGCACAGTGAAACGCTACGTTGGGGCACGTGGGATCAATAGGTTCCCCTTCGACGAGCCCCAAGAGACAGTGCTGCGAGCAGTATGGCCGATTTTGTTGCCTTCCTCGAGACTTTTGTTCGGCGATTTCGGTTGTCTTGCTCTGGCCTTGTGTGTTGCTTTCCTCTGTCCGAGTCGCGTGCGTAGCTCTTACTAGACCTGTCCCATCTGGAGCTGAATTTCCCGGAGGCATGCCCACTCCCGAAAGAGTGTTCCGATTTTCCTGGCTTCGGTTCGAGTGTCCGCCCAATGTTGAAAGTCGTGCGTGCTGCAATCCTCTAATTTTCTCCTGGAACTTCTGCATAGCATCATCTCTCTCCTTCTGCATTCGCTCCTTTCCCTTGCGGGCCCGTCGCTCTCTCTTGAGGGTCTTCTGCAATAACATGTCTTTCTCCTGGGACTGCTGGGTTGTCTACTGAACTACATGCTGCAGCACCCTGATTGTCTCCTGGGCTTGCTGCAATGCCCTGTCTTTCTCTTCGACCAGCCGGTCATTGTCCTCGAGGCGTTGACGCAGGAAACTTCTCTCGGTTTGTTCATCCATCTCCATCCCTGTCGCAATGAACACAGAGGCTTTGGCCTCTTGTGCGAAAGGTTGGTAGTGAAGCTGGTCGCAACGAGGTACAAGGACTGGATGTGTGTATGATGCGCCAAAGGAGACCTGCAAAGAAGGCTGACGATTAGAGCCGGAGTGGTACGAGGCTGTAACATGAAGGAGCCAAGATGGCAAAGCAGAGACTGAAGCTGCATGTTACATACCTACCTAACCTTCGACGTGTTTTTTATCCGCTATTGCCGTGTTATGCCCTTTGCTGAACTTGATGTCATTGGATATCGTGAGAACCTATAGTGGGGCGCAAAAAGAAGGCTAAATATTCCGTTCGTTGTCAATCGCGTAATCGCCGCGTCGCGCCCCAAAATCTTTCCATACGTCATGGGATCATTTCGTTATTGCTCTATATTTCACTGAACTGCGCATCTCCAGAATGCACAATGGCCCGAATAACAAGGCAGCATGAGTTGCTTCGAGGGCACAGCCAGAGCCCTTAACCACAATCGCCCAGGAAACTCTCTAGAGCAGCTTCGCAGGTAGGTCAGCCAACGGGAAGCAGGAGTTGATGACGTGCTTCGTGCAAGACTAAGCTGCAAGTCCTGAAGATGAGTCACAAATTTAGCTGTCGTTTGCAGGCAGGCGTGTTGTCATGACATGGGCCAGTAATTGGGGCTTGAAACTTTCACCTGATGAATGTCTAGAACGCAATAATCGACTGTGGCTCTACAAGGAACTTTAGAGGCGTGTCCTCTCCCTCTGAGTCCTGGAGGAGAGCCAGCGATGATGTATATACACAATGTCCTCCAGTGTCTTCCTGTTTGTCTCCGGCAATGCATGGATATCCCGAACACTCTTGGGCCGTGGCGCACGTATCCTGCGTCCCCTGTGCCCCGAGTGTCCTGACGTGCGCCGAATCATGGATGATGGATGAGCTAGCACCTCCGATGAGCCGGAAACTCCGAGTAGCGCACGACATATCGGGGTGGAATGTCTCCAGGCGGTGACATCTTGAGGGCGGTCGCCGGTGACTGTTGATGTGGTCCTCGATGCGAGGAGAAATTGTTTTGAGCTCATACGGTCTAGGACTCTAGGGAAGGTCGAAATCGTAAGTCAGCTCTGACCTGTTCATTCTGCACCCAGCACTACTGTCAAACTTTCAAGCCTTGTATAGTAACAACAGAGTAGAGACTGAGGACAATTTGTGTCGAAGGTGGGTGTCGATGCTTGAAGGTTTTAACTTTTATGTGTGCGAGGCTACGCTGTCCATCGCTCCCACGCTTGTGGTGACGTGGTCACCGCAATCTCTGACTTCTTGCGGACCCACTTCTTGCCACTTGTTCCACACATGTACCTACATGATGTGACACACTTGTACTCCCGTAAATCGTCCCTGACCAATACATATGTAGGTACGCGGAAGGTGAGTTGCTTGCGCATCCCCAGGTCTTTCCCAAAAAGCCGACAAGGAAAAAGTCGAGGATAAATACATGGTCACCTTGAAAGAAGGGAACACATCTGCAAAGAGTAGCGTCTGACCTCCATGCTCTGTCTTATTTCGATTTTTATCGATCACGATTCAGAGAAACATCGGCATCTGCGTCATCCAGTCCTGGGGATTTTTACAGAATCATCTTCTTCCGCCTACAGAACACCGCACTGATAAGATCACCACTTCTCCTTGTCGAATAACTGGATCATGGCATTAGTTCTCGGCACTATCCAGTTTGACGAGATGGACTCCTTTGACGACGAAGATCGGAAACATCTGGAAGCCTTGGGAGGAGTACAGGCCGACTGGTATCCCATCGATATCGACGATCGCCTGAATGAGCGATATCGAATAGTACACAATCTCGGCACTGGCATCTTTTCCGAGGTGTGGCTTGCTATTCACGAGGAAACAAACAAATATGTCGCCATCAAAGTCGGAATCGCGCAGTCAGATGGCAGAGAGGGTGAAATTCTCAAGAAGATCTCACAGAGTCTGGCCAACAGTAATATCAGCAATGATAAGAAGTTGCTGGTTCCGACCCTACTTGATCGATTTGAGATTAGCGGA
>SRPS01000138.1:0-77182 GCA_018360175.1 Claviceps arundinis
AGGAGCTCATTTTCAAGTCGAGAAATCGGAAGTAAAAGAGGTCGTTTGTATAGCTTCAAAAGCCAGGTCGCGAAGCTGATGATTGACAGGTGGTAGGAAGTCGCGGTGCCGTAATCTGTGTCTTGTTTTAAGCACGATGTTATGGTGAGGTGGCTGAGCCAGCCAAGTACCTCAAAGGCGCTATGTAGCAGGGACTCAGGGAGACTGCATTCACTAGCCCCTTTGGGAAGAGAGGAAGGACAATTACATTAGTTATGTGATGGATGATTAATAAAGTCTCCCTGGCACGACGGGAAGCCGGCCCCACCCGGTCGCACACGAGTTACAGTGGGGGTTTCAAAAACGCGTTCTCGACCGCGTTGCAACTTGTCTAATTTTAGGTAACATATCGAGCCGCACGCCAACAGGCTCTGTCGGGCTCACCTATCTCAGACTGTCATAATATTCACGCCAGCTTCTCTCAATAGATATCAGCTCAACCAGGCGGTATGTCAAGCGAATTTACCCGCCGCCGGCGGCGCTCTGAATCAGAGGGCAATGAAGACAGCACCGACGACCGCAATGGGCACGATGGCCTAGATTCTCCGGCGGTCGTGTCGCCGAAGCGACGACGACTCGGCTCGGAACACGACAGCGATGAAGACACAGGACTTTTTGATGGGCGAACCAGGACTTCGATTGGCGCATCGACAGCCAACGTGATGAAGGACTTCAAACCAGGCGCCATCGTTCGCGTGACCGTGCAAAACTTCGTCACTTACGAAAAGGCGGAGTTCTTTCCCGGACCTCACTTGAATATGGTCATTGGCCCCAACGGTACTGGCAAGAGCTCACTTGTTTGCGCCATCTGCCTCGGTCTCGGATACAGTCCAAAACACTTGGGACGTGCGGGATCCGTCAAGGAATTCGTCAAGCACGGCAAGGACTCTGCCACGATTGAGATTGAGCTGCAAAGGAAGAAGCAGGATCGAAGCAACTATGTCATAAAAGTGCAGATTCGGCGCGAGCAAAACAATCAGAAATGGTGGCTCAACGGCAAGGAAACCACACACAAAAAGATTCAAGACTTGATGCGGTCTCTGAAGATCCAGGTCGACAATCTCTGCCAATTTCTGCCTCAAGATCGAGTGGTAGAATTTGCCGCCTGCACCCCTATTGACCTGCTGCACGAGACTCTGCGTGCTGCAGCGCCGGAGGAGATGTTGCGATGGCAGAGTCAACTTCAGGAGCTGCACAAGGACAAGATGGAGCTAGCTCAAGGCGTACACACAGATGCGGACACGTTGCGAAATATGGAAGGTCGACAACAAAATTTACAAGCTGACGTGGATAGAATCCGCGAAAGAGAGGAGATTCAGCAGAAAGTCCAAGATCTCAAGTCAGCACTGCTCTTGGCCAGGTACCAGGAGGCGCGTGATAATCATGCCAATGCGAGGACCCGCAAAAGAGAAGCCGAGCGGTCCTTGCAGCGGTTGGAAGGAGAGAGCGGGCCGTCACTGGAAGCTGTCAATCAGAAGCAAAGCTATGCTGAGCAGATCCGGGCAGCAAGGCCATCCATGGAGAAGACTCTAAAGAGCGCAGAAACCGCAACCCAAAATGTCGCTCGTGAAGTGAGCAATGCGGCCGACGAGATCAATGAGAACATCAACAGGGGAGAGGCCGAGAAAAAGGGGTTTGAGGCGAAAAAGAGGGAGCTAGCTCTATCTCGATCAAAGATAACTGCCTTTCAAGCAGATCTCAAGAATCGCCCAGCCGAATTCAATGCTGCCGAGTGGAACCAAAAAATTGTAAGCGTCCTGATTTCATTTGCATGGAGGGGTTCTTTCTTTCTTTTGGAAAGGAAGCACACATGGGGCTAACATGATGTCGGAAACTTAGCGTGCCGAGGAACACAAGATTCGAGACCTCGAAGCTGAGCAGCGTGAGATCAACACAAACATGGATGCTCTGAAAGCGAGAGGAGCGGTAAATCAAAATCAAGAGCGCAAGTTGCAAGCAGAACTTGGGAATCTCGATACGCAACAAGGTCAACAACAAAACATCATGCGCAAGCAACATCCCGACGTGGCAGCAGGCTGGGAATGGGTACAAGCAAACCAGGGGGAGTTCGAAAAGGAAGTATTCGGGCCGCCAATGATCAGCTGCTCTGTCAAGGACGAGCATTACTCTGACCAGATACAATCCCTGCTCTCAACGGATGATTTCTTATGCTTCACTGCACAGACAAAGAATGACCACAAGAAACTAACAAATCAGCTATACCGTGTCATGAGCTTATCTGTAGTCATTCGGACATGCGCCAATCCGCTGTCTGCGTACAAGCCGCCGATAGATCGTACCGAGGCAGCAGCATTCGGGCTGGATGGTTTCGCGATTGACCATCTGGCTGGGCCAGAGCCTGTTTTGGCGATGCTGTGTGCAGAGAAACGACTGCATCAATCTGGCGTGGCGCGAGGCGAGCATGACGATGAAGCATATAACCGGCTTGTTAATAGTGGCAAGGTTAGCCAATGGGCCGCCGGACGGCAGACATTCATCGTCCGTCGCCGCAGAGAATATGGTCCTCAAGCCATGACAACCATCACGAGGAGCATTTTCCAGGGCAAATACTGGACCTCGCAACCAGTGGATGAACATGAGAAGCAGGAGCTGAAACGAAAAATACAGGAAGCCTCGGAAGGGAGGCACCAGGTCAAAGAAGAACACAAAATATTGCTGGCCAGAAATGACGAGATTAAATCCAAAGTGTCGTCCTATCAAGAAAAAATTGTTCGTTCTAACAGATCCCACCCCCCCCCCCCCCCCCCCCCCCACCCTTGTTTCTTCCTTTCGCGCCTGTCGGACCAGTCTCCAAGCTAATCGAGCTCAACAGAAATTGTTGCAAAGCGAAAAGAACGCTCTGCAGAAGGAATTCCAAAAGTGGAAATCACTGCCAGACAAGATCGGTAAGCAAAACGCCTGAGTTGGAGAGAGAGGCTCGGGGGACGATTGCCTGACCGATTCCTCTACCCCTAAAATCCACAGAGAAGCACTCTAACATTCGAGTAGAATCGGAAGAACACCAGAAGGCTATGCACGAGCAGGCAATGAAAGAGGCCAGAAAGAACATATTGGACTTGCAGTATGAAAGGGACGATGCAGTCCTTCGGCGCGCCAGGCTCGTCAATCGACACAAGCGGCTCACGGATAAAATTCGAGAGGCTCATCTAGCACTAGTGGAAGCCAAGATCTGGCTTCTGGAAGCAGTGTCGGATGTCGAGGGACTGAAGCAACGCAACGCCAGCATCATGCAAGAATTGGAGGCAGAAAGACAAAGAGTGCAGCAA
This sequence comes from Claviceps arundinis, assembly GCA_018360175.1. Taxonomy (NCBI): domain Eukaryota; kingdom Fungi; phylum Ascomycota; class Sordariomycetes; order Hypocreales; family Clavicipitaceae; genus Claviceps; species Claviceps arundinis. The sequence continues at coordinate 3,327 of SRPS01000138.1, forward strand.
GCCTCAGAGGAAGCTGAACGAGCCAAGAAGATTGGACAACGGCTAGGCGAAGAGGTCCGGGAGCTCCTCTCCTCAAACGAAGACAAGCTTGACATGTTGAACCAGCTCGCCGAGGGGAAATCGCCCGACGAGGTAGAAATGGAGATTTCCGCTGAGGAGGCCAAGCTCGAGCTGATCCACGCTGCCAATCCGAACGTGATTCGGGAATTTGAGCGGCGTGCCGAGGAAATCGTCCGTCTGAAGCGGAAGATGGAGAGCGTGCACGAGAAATTGGCGTCGTTGGATACCAAACTCGCCGAGGTTATGGGCAAATGGGAGCCGAAGCTCGAGGAGCTCGTGTCCAAGATCAACGATGCGTTCGCGTACAACTTTGAGCAGATCAACTGCAGGGGAGAGGTGCGCGTTCACAAGGAAGAGGATTTCTCGCTGTGGGCATTGGACGTTATGGTTTCGTTTCGGTACGTTGGAAATAAAAAAGCAACAACAACAAATCCCCTCCCCCGTCCTTTTGTCTTTTGCGAAATACACTCGATGTTTCAATATCTACGGGTTCACAATCAATGCTAACCAGTTTCACTCTCTGTTTCGGTTTACAGCGAAGGCGAACAACTCCAACAACTCACCGCTCACCGTCAATCAGGCGGCGAAAGAGCCGTCTCAACCATCTTTTTCCTCATGGCCCTGCAGTCCATGGCCCAGTCGCCCTTCCGCGTCGTCGACGAAATCAATCAGGGCATGGATCCCCGAAATGAGCGCATGGTCCACGAGCGCATGGTGGAGATTGCGTGCCGCACACACACGAGCCAATATTTCCTCATCACGCCCAAATTGCTCACTGGGCTGCGGTATGATCCCAAAATGCGGGTCTTGTGCATTGCCAGCGGGGAACACATGCCTACGGAGGGGCGGAAGTTGGACTTTTCGAGATGTATTGCTGTGCAGAGGAAGTTGATGGCTTCGGCGTGAGTGGGGATTTTGCTGAGACGATGGGGATGTGGAGGACTGGAAAGACAATACTGGCCAAAGAATGTAATAATGGAGTGCTACAGTCTAGTTTCGTGCGATTTCTTGTCCAAGATTGAGAGTTCATAGTGTAGCGGGTTTTATAGGACTGAGATTGAAGCAAGGGTTGAGAGGCACAGGCTCATGTTGAAATGTACTCAGGCGAATACCTGACGCGCCGTCACACCTGTGCGTAGCTGTAAAAGATCAAGATGGGGTATGTAAATTGGCAGACCAGCCGCTCTGGAGTTGATTTTGGAAGACACCCACTCAACGGGCCTGCGCTGAGATGCATGGCTCAAGGTCTTGAAAGCAAAAATGTCGGTAAAATCCACAAGCTCGTGAGGCGGAGGGACTGTGCCTGGTATACTTCACGAGCGGGAGGCATCATCAGAGTCCATTACTTGACGAGGCGAGAAGAGCGTGAATAGGAAGAAGAGAGAAAGAAAGACAACGACGACAAGTGAGGAGTATGTGTACAAACCATGTATTCCACGTCGAGCATGTTCAACAACCTTTTCCCAATCCAAGCACGAGCTGGAAGACAAAACATCATTTCATTTCATTGCAGCAATGTGACTATCCGTCTCTTCGACGCTTCCATCACGAAGAGTTTCAAAGAGACAGCTAAAAACTAATTCAAACCTGACCAGCTTACACACTAGATACATAGCTCTCACACACAAGACGAGCCAAAAGTAAAAGCCGAAATTCCAAAACAGGACATGACGTGTTAAAATCCCACGAGAAAGAACCGCTACCCAGCGCGGATACCTGTCAGTAACGACACAAATCCCTGGCAAGTTACAAACGAAAAGAAGCCAACCAAACCAGACCAGACTAGACCAAGCGAGTGAGCCACCCATGAGAATAAGAATAAGATTTAGACATTGATAATATGTTCTTGTTTAAAGTCAACGTGAAAACGTGTTTAACCACGCAATTCCTTTTTGTCAATCCAGTCCACGCCAGGCACGAATTCTCATTACGAACCTCATTAAGACGTTGATGGCGAAGGGGAAAGCAGAGCGTAGAGAACTTGAGGGAGTTGCATGAGGAAGATGAGAGACGAGCGAGGCATGATAGAACAAGCAGAAAGAAATGAAAGAAAAGGAAGGGACTGATAACATAAGAAAGAAGAACGATGAACAAGAGAAAGCAGAGTAGAGTACCAACCAGCACACATAAGAAAGCAAAAGAAAAGAAGGACAAAAAACAAGCCACTGAGAAGGAAAAGACACAGCCGATGACTATTAAGCGTTTATGCAGAGACGCAAGAAACAAAGAGAAAAAAAATCAGTAAGCCAGGAAAAGAGCCCTCGAAAATGACAGATCAACACACATAATCACACAAAATACAAATACACGTCCGCAATTCCACGCCTTCCCTCCTTTCTTTAAACTCCCCATCCCGTTAGTTCTCCATGAAACCGCAACGTCTCTCGCAGCGAGCAATCAACCCCCCCCCAAACCCCTCCAGGCTTCCCATCAAAACACACAAGGCACAACCCAAGCAAAAAAAAAAAAAAAGGAACCAAAATGTAGAACGATCGAGAAAAGACCGCATCATCAACGCAGAACCCTTGGTAGAGCCACAAGAAACTGAAAGCACAGCAATAATGCTCTGCTCTTCTTCTTCTTCAGTATCACCACCACCACACATCTCTGTCCCACTGCTTCGCGGAAGCCCCCTCCCATCCCAACCATCAAACACACAAAAATAAATGAATAAGAAAGAATAAAGACCGACAGATGACTGGGTATATTTTTTCGAAACTTCTTCCCCCCCTCCCCCCTCCCCTTTCTCTCTTCTCTTCTCATCATGAAAAATGAGTAGCGTACGACCACACCACACCACACCGCACCCCCATCCTCAGGGCCGGCTCAGCAAGCGAGCGAGCGAGCGAACGAACCAAAGAGCAGCAGTTTAAGCCTCCCACTAGGTACTCACTCACGATACACCCAAAATCTCTCGCATCTTCAAGCCCGATCATGAGACTCCCCCCCCCACCCCATGACTCTCCGTATCGAATCTCTTTCTCCAATCAGCGAGACTCTCACTCAGACCTGCCGCGTCTTTGGTGGACGCACCACCGCCTTGTTGATGATGATCTTCCTCCGAGGAGGCAGGCTTTTTATTCACGCTGGTGCTGGTGCTGGTGTTGGTGTTACCCACCACGGCATGTGTATCGAAATCGAAATTCGTGCTGAGGCGATGATGATAATTCATATTCGTGGCCTCCCAGTGACTCCGGAGGGTCTCGAGCTCACTAGCTAGATTATCGAGCGCGGCGCTATTTCTATCTTCCTTGTTTTTGTTCTTGCTGGGGGCGTCTTTCTTGGGGGAGTTGTCGCGGGGGATACCGCCGTCGTGGTCGTGGTCGTGGTCTCGATCGTCCGCGTCGTCGTACTCGCTTTCGTTTTCGGAAACCTCGGCCTCGGTATGCCCCAATGCGTGACCGTTTGTGCTCTCCGAAGTCATGCTCGGTGCCTGGCGGCTGCGTCGTCGATAGTTATCCACGGAGTGCTCAACTTGATTCAGGAGGAGGGCGACTTTTTGCTCCGCATCCCCGGCGCGTTGTTCGAGAAGGGCATTCTCGGACTGCATTTGCTCGAGGGACTTGATTGCGGCATCGCGCTGTTGTTTGTTTTCGGCTACGTCCTTCTTCCAGGATTCGAGGTTCTTTTCGAGTTGGGACCCCGAGGCGTGGGTTTCGGTCATCAGGGCCTCGATGCGGGCTTGCAGTCCGTCGCGTTGGCTTTCTAGCGCTTCGTTTTCGGCTTTGAGACGCCCGTTGTCTTTTTCGTACTTGGTGATTTGGTCTTTGAGTTGCTGGAGGGTTTGCTCTGCGCTCTTGAAGCAGCACACGACGGAGAGGTAATCAGCCTCGAGTTGTTCGAGTTTTTCGCGGTACGCCATTTCTGATTCCCGCTGCTGTGCCTCGAATTGCTGTCTGCTTTCTTCGTGAGCGGCTGTGGCACCTGCGAGCTGTGTCTCTAGGTCTCGTAGGCGGGTTTGCTCGGGCGAATTGGTCCTCGGGCTCGTGAGACCGCGGGAGCGGATGGCCGTGGTTGGACTAATGCCGCGTTCGGCGAGGATGTCCTTGAGGGCATTATGCTGGACCGTCATGGCGTTCGTCTCGAGCTGTTGCGCCGCCAGCTTTCTCTGGAGGTCCGTGTGTCCGGCCATCAGGCTTTGTGTCTCCCTCAGAGAGGCTTGGAGCTGTCTTCGGATCGCGACGCCCTCCCTGCTTGATTGCTCCTGGTACTGTTCCAGCCCGGCAATCCGCTCTTCGGCACTTCGCAGCTTGTCCGCAGCGTCATTGGCATCATGTTGATATTTCTTGACCAGCTCGCTGCTGGCTGCAATCTGTTTTTGCAGAACCAGCACGCGTTCGCCATCGCCTTTGCCCCCGTCTGCCAGTTCCCGCGTCGACAACTTGTCGAGTCCGGATAAGAGTGCATGGCGATGTGTTCGCGCCTCGTTGGCGTGCTTCTCGGCCAATTCTTCAGCATCGCGGAGGCGTTGCGTCGAGGAAGCCAGTTCGCTGGTGCGGGCGTCGAGTTCCATTCTCAACTTGTTCAGCTCCTCTTCAATCATATCGCGCGCGGCGCGTTCTTGTTCAAGCTTTTTCTCAAGATGCGACCTGGCATCCTGCGATGCGGTGACAGCGCTCCGCAGCGAATCAAACGTTTCATCGTGATTCTTAAAGGCGCCAACGGCTTCCTTGTACTTGACTTCGAACTCGCCTCGTTCCACCTTCATCAGCTCCAGCGCGGCCACGGCTTCGGCACACATGACTGATTGCTCACGAGCGTCCCGTTGTACCAGGTGGAGCTCTGCCTTTAACCGACCGACCTCGGTCGATGTCTGCTGCTTGTAGGTCTCCAGGTCTGTTAACCGCTGTTGAGCAGCAGAGGTAGTGTCGTCCGCCAGCTGACGTGCATTCCTCTCGGCTGCCAGCTCATTCTTGTGCTGTTCTACCTGCGACTTGAGATCCCTTTGCAAGTGCAACGCCATAGCCAACTTCCTACCCAGATCATGCGATCGATCGCCAGGCTCGTCGCGCTCGCTGTCCAACTGGGGCGTGCTCGCCAAGCTGCCGCCTCCCGCCTGCGCAGCTAGCTTAGCCTTGGCATACACCACTTCCTGGATAGCTGCGTCGCGTTGTTTCTCTGCCTCGGCAATTTGCTTTGCGGCAAGAACAGCTTGCTTATCCACAGAACTCTGCACGTTTGCCAGTTCCATTCTCATGGCTAGCAGCGCTTCGATGAGTGGTCGATCTTCATCGTCAAACGTCTCGGCTGCTTTGGCATCCAGAGGGTTCATGGTTGCCGCAGAAATATACCCCGACTTCCGCGCCAGCTCTAATTCGGAAGCGTACCATGCATTTCTGTTCCTTGCCGAATCCAGTTCTTTGAGCAAAACCACGGTTTGCGAATTCCTGACTGAAGACCGTCGAGAGGTTGGATTGCTCGGTTGTCGCGTCGGAGGAGGAGGCGACGAAGGCCGCATAGCTCTCGCGCCCACCTCGGCTGAGCTATCCACGGAGCCTTGGAGATGACGATGACCTCTCTGACCTCCTCTGCCCGCGTCCACGGCGGTAGAAGGTTCCTGCTTAGCCACCTGAGCCGCCTGCGAAGTGGGTGTTCGTCGGCCATTAATTGCAGCTGCTTCGTTTCCAGCCACAACGCTGGCAGCGGCAGCAGCAGCAGCAGGAATAGCTGCAGAATTAGTGTAAGAAGCCGGCGTGGGCTGCGAATAGCCAGATCCTGGTCCGGTCCGGTCTGCGGAAGTACCGCGAACTCGCGTAAGAGGTGCATGCTCGCTGGCCATGGGTTTGACAGGAGTTGGCCCTGAGGGAGGCGGCCCAGCAGGACTGGCCGAGCTTCCAGCTCGAGGAAGTTTCGACGGGGGGTATTTTGCTGGTGGGATGGAAGAAAAAGTGCCCCCCGAGGCTTGTTGAGGGCTGGTTGACGGATCTGATCTGGTAGGGGTTGGGGAGCGGTAGCCGTTCATAGATCTAGCGCCCGGCGCTACGGAAGCGACGCCAGCGGCAGCTACAGTTGGAGCTGCTCCAGGGTTTCTCCCATCAAGATGTGCACCAGAGACCGGAGGCGGCTGCCGATTCGAGGGACCTATAGCGTCGCTCGTGCTAGGTCGACGGAAACCTTGGGGTGCGCGCTGAGTGCCTTGCGGCCCATCGTTGGGATATCGAATCTTAGTCGTATCGAGAACATACATGATGCCTAGATCATGAATTGACGTCGTCGCTGAGCTAGGCTCGCCGCCAAGAACGACGACCGATTTGCCTACCGTCGTCATGCTGTGGCCGGATCGTGGCGAGGGCGACGGCCCCATGTTCTGAAAGGTGTACCATCTGCGCGAACTGATCCTAAAAGCTGCCAAATCTCCTAGATCGGTTCCCTCCTCTGTGCGGCCGCCGAAAACGTACATGACATCGTCCACTACAGCAGCGGCGTGGCCTTCTCTTGAAGGGGGTATGTAGCCAATGCAGTCCAGCTGGGACCAGGAGTTCACAGCTGGATCGTAGCACCACACATCGTTGAACCACTCGACGCCGTTGGTCCCGCCAAAGAGATACAGCCTGTCGTTATATGTGATGACGGTATGGTTTGTGCGGGCGGGTGGCGCGTTCGGTGAGGGGTCGTTATTTAGGAGAATCTCCCACATGTAGTTGGGAGATTGCAGCTGGTTTAGATCAAAAGCTGAGAGGTCATTCATGAACAAGCCCTCAACCTGCCCTCCAAATATGTAAATCTTCGAGCCAAGAATGTTGAGCGTGTGGCCATAACGTCCAGAAGGGCGGGTGCCGGCCGGTAACGCGCGAGACCAATGCCTCGTAGCTACATCGTTCATTGTCTTATCAGCTTCTCTTCGCTTCGCGTATCGCTGTCTGTCTGATTACTGCCGCCGCGCTTTCCACTCACATGTGTTTAGTAAGTACAGCGTCTCATCGAGCTCATCAGCCTCTTCAATTTTGGTATCGCCACCGTACACGATAAAGGCGTTGCCGACGAGCAAGCTGGCATGTCCAACTCTAGGACCGGGGCCCTCGGCTGTGGTTGCTAGTGGGTAGCAGGCCAGATTTCCACCAGCCTCCACCAGCCATAAGTCGCCCTTGACTGTCGAGCTGTTGATCAAACCGCCCATCATGTAGATATCACCTTCTTTCGAAGCGACCGCGTTGACAGCAGCGCCATATCGGGGAAACGGGGTCGGACTCGGTGACGTGTAGGTCAGCCGCCGTTGCGACCACGGATATAGGGAGGCATTTGGATTCGAAGTAATGGAGCCGTTGCGATGCTGCTGGCCGGAAGACGACGTGGATTAGAGATGGACAGGACGTTCAAAGTGCAAAATGGCATTATTCACGGCGGCTCCAGCGACTTACAGTCAGATCTGCTGGTTGCATCTGCTCAAGACTCCCCCCGCGACGAATCTGCTCGGGACTGCCAGTACCGATATTATCCGCGGAAGCAAAGCTCCCCGTAGGTGTGGCTCGTTGAACGGCATGCTTGTGATCATCGCGGGGCATGCGAGCGCCGGCACTCTGGATAGACCCCTGCGACCCTGAATGAGAATTGCCATCGCGACTTGACAAGGCACGCTCTTGGCTCTTCTTGGATTTAAACAAAAAGGCCATGATTGCCCGGGGACCGAGGGCCGGTCAGCTCAGGCAAGGGCACCGAAAATTTGTCGCGGATGGTCGTCGGGGCCGAAGGCGTGGAGTTTTTCAAATCGGATTCACACAATCGAGGGTGAAGATGATGGTATTGCACCAAAATTGTGTGCGAACGCGGAGAAGCAGATGGTGAGCGAAGAGTTAAGATGGCGTGCGGGCGACGTCTCGAGTCGAATACGGCGGCAGAACGGTCACAGACTCGTCGAGCAACTTAGGCAGCGGTTTGTCAATTCCAGGTTCAAGACGTAGACACGGAGCAAGTAAATGGGCGCCCGAGTCAGAGGATGGCTGGGTGAGCATGTAGTGGGCCATTCAGAGCGTGCGAAGTTGCCAACGACTTTCTCGGCCAGCCGCCTTTTTTTTTCCGGGGACGTGGATTCCAGGAGGGGGAGAAGGAGGAGGCGCCCGTCAGGGGGAATACAACATACGGTGCAGGAGGCAGGAAATATGTCGCAAACTTGTCGACGGCAAAGTCTACGACTACTCGTTGTCAACGGACGAGAGGACTCCAATCTGGTGATGACTGATGATGGGCAATCGACGGCAAATTGTTATCGCAACGGGCTTGGCTTCCGTCCGTGGGGAGAGAACAAGAAAGCGGGAGGATGTTGGTGAGTTCGTTGCTTCTCTACCGAGTAAGTTCCAACTTCTCGCGCACGCCGTGAACAAAGAGCGATTGGCTGGCCTGGGGGAGTCTGCGCGCAAACCAGCGGGTTGCAGGGATCAGGCGCTTATGATGGCTCCATTCAGTCCCCGTTTCATCATTGAATGGTCCGCTGTAGGGTCCGCTGTAGGGTCCGCTGCAGCGCTGCTAAGAGCGGCTAGAGCATGTTGGTTGGGCCAGTGGGCCTTTGCAGTGGTTACCTCTCTGTAAGTTCTCCGTACATACATACATACCTATGTACCTACCTACCTCTAAGTAGATATGTACCTACATACCTGTAACTCCTCGCGAGTCGCACCTCTTTGTTGTGCACATTGCGCGTCATCAACGCGGACTATCCTGGCTGGTTCTTTGTTCCTCCTGTCTTGTCCCTTGAGATTTTCTGTCCAGAGTCCAGACACAATACGGACTACGGAGTTGACTGCGCAGAGAGCACCTTTCGTAGCCGTCTGCGACTCGGAATGCATGCTGTACGGAGTAGCCTGTCGGTACTCGGCTGACTCTGGCTGCGGGCCCCTGGAGGCTGCCATGGGCAAGGTCAGGCACAACAGCAAAGAAAGGGGAGTGGTATCATATGTACCGACATGACTGAGTTATTTGCGGCGTTGTTGTCCACCGTGTGAGTTGCCAGAGTACTTCTGAGTTTTGAGAAACAGAAAAGGGATCATTGAAGCTGCGATATTCGCGCACAGATAGGTACAAATAAATCATCAAAGAGACAAACACGAAGCTGCATCTCCAAAAACAAGCACATACAGAGTACACACGATGATACAGAGGCTGAGGTACATACCTACATATGCACCTAGGTACAGTACCTATGTAGCCCCTAGCCCCTAGCCCCTAGCCCCTAGCCCCTGCAGCCCCCTGCAGCCCCGGCAGCCCCCGTGGAGACTCAATGCACGATGCACGCCAACAAACGTTTCCTCAACCACAAACGGCAGTCAGATGCGATCGTGGCGTCCCTGCGAGGCTACGACTTCTCGTCCCGCCCTTTCTTTCTCCGACGACAACGGGAACCAAATTGGATTGAGACAGTCTGGACTCTGCGCGGTCATGACTGAATGGCATTGTGTATGTAATTGTGTGTGTTGAACCCGCCACGCTTGATTCACGCCCGGTGCTGCGTACTCTTGGTCGTTGGTCTAACGCCCTAGCCTGTCTTCTTAATTGTATGGAGTATGTAATAAGTTGGGCACCGATATGGCTTTGGCTTTGGCCGCTCTCGATCTGCGCGGACTCATAATGGCGCAATGGGATTGAAGAGAGATACCCCTTTGACTCACACAAGCAAATACAGACGAGCCATATGCTATATGGTCGCAGTCAATTTATTGCAATTTATTTGACTTCCCGACGGATCTGTCATTGGAACAAAAGACACCATGAGGTTACATACCTATCTGCTCTGGACTCTGGTATCATGTAAGTGTACATATTCCGTTAGGTATTGTAATGAACGTACAGAGATGTACAGAGTACCTAGGTATGTGGGCACAACAACCAAGCCACACCCACCTGACGGGAAATCAAGGGGCTGGCCAGGATGTGGCGGCATCCACCTCCGCCATCGTGATCATCATGGAGACTGCCAAGTTCCAACGCACCAGAGTTTAATCCGCAGGTGGTGATGACGATCCCAGCCGCGAGAGCTCTACGAACTATATTAAAGATATATTTGAATTTACGATCGCAGTCTATTGACATCCCAGACAAAGTGCTATATTGCCAAGACTCCAAGTATGTACATACATATCCAACCTTTTGAAGGACAAAGTTGTCGCGCCGTCGATTCGGCACCCAGAGTATGTACATTATGCAACACTTGGATACCGCTGGGCATCGCCGATGCGACAGCATCTGGCCCATAGCGCGTATCATTACGAGTCTACAACAAGCTCGGATGGAATGTGCGTGCGATAGGTTGAGTTTTGGTAAACTGTGCGTACAATGCCTAGTTTGCTTGTGAATCGCTTCAAACTGCCCACGTGGTTATTCTGTCTAGGAGCAACTTTGAGCAACTTGATCAATTCGATCTGTCCCAACTTGGTTCCTGTCCATTTCGGGAACGGACTTGGAGCCGAGATCTCTTGTGCAGCGTTATGTAGCTCGTCATCGGCAAAACACCATGGCCAAGCCGTCGAGTACGCAGAGCGGCTTCATTTTGCTTCTTCCAAGTGTTGGGCGGACCGATCCGCCGCCGCCTTGGGGTGAGACCGGACGGATGCTTGACGCACAATTAACTTGTCGGCCGGCTATTAACGAGCCAAAGTCGAGCAGATGATTCCCACCCAGGTTGGTAGGTATGTGCGGCTCCTGCAGACTTGAAATGACCTTAGAGACGAGTCGACGAGATTATACTGCCGGAAGTGGTTTGGATTTGGATTACATATCGGCTTGATGGGCGGTGAGGTGAGACACAATCGCAAGGTCCACGGATTTGGTGCTGTTGTGGATTCTGTTCAACTTCTGCAGCCAGTTGGCTGCCGCTGCCGCTGCTGACACGAGGGTGCTGACTGCTGACACTGGACACTGGACACTGTTGTGTGATCGCTGAGAATCGAGATGCTGCAGCTGGCAGGCAGCCGCCGGCCGGCTCAGCATCATACGGGTAGAACAATGAACATGACCTCTTGTCCCGCGGCCTCAGGCTTACAGTTTGTATGTACGACCATCTGTATTCCGGTTTACGTCTCTCCAAGGCTGCTGCTAATCTGCTAAATAAGAGGCCATAATAACCTATGTATATGCACGTACAAGGCGTACACACTGAGCCAGACCTTGCCCAGCTGAGGAGCCAGCAACAGCCAGTCCCCGCCGCCTTTGCAAATCCGGCAACCGCACCAGCAGCGCCAGCTGCAAGTTGCAACACCGCCGCCCTTCCTCGTGAAGTCGTCCCGCACCAGGGCTCATCCTCCCACGTCGGCTTCCTTCCGCTCAGCCATCCTCCACCAGTGACCACCAAGCGTCGTCGCCTCGCGACAAGACGATCATTCTTGCGCGACTCATGGAAGCTCTGCGGCCATGATACTCCGATCTGAAACCGATCAACATGGGTCGTTGCCGTCGGGCCCGGCCATCAATGGCCAGCCATCAACCTCGCGATCCAGCGTCCGAGCCGGCAGGAGAACCGGCCGCGCCAACCTCCTCTATATCCCCCCCGAGGATGCCAGAGCAGCAGCTCGCGCGCCCAGTGCGGAGATGAGCTCCGAAGCTGTTGCGATGCGAGATGAGAGTGAGGAGGAATGGCTCCAGCGACCAGGTGTGAAATTTCTAAAGCGATCCAAGAGTGATTTCGCACCTCGCATCGTCGACGACTACGACAGCGACAGTTCACGCCCTCCAGACGGCGCACGGCACGGCTTTCAGCACCACTATCAATCCGAGCAAATACTCTCGGTGCTAGCAAGTGTATGTCTGCAATTATTTTTACTCCTTGACCCTGTCTTGGGTCCTGCTGCGCGCTCCTTCCACAACGATCATGTGATAGCCTGCGTCGTGCGGATGCGAAAGCTCCAGGAAACCAGCCTACACGTGAAGTGCTGTCGCATGCCGTAGATGGATACTTTGGAACAGCTCATTCTAAACACGACTGGTCAGTAGTCGCGTGCTAACACTGCTACATTAGAATTGGTACATGTATTTCACGGATAAGCGACATGAAAACAATGGTAACCCAAAGCCTCTGGAGATCGAACTCGACGACTGGAGACAAAAGGATAGGCTCAAGACTGTTTCCGCCGCGCTGGCTGTGTGCTTGAATATAGGAGTCGAACCTCCCGACCAGCTCAAGACGACTCCTGGTGCCAGACTCGAAGCGTGGACGGATCCGACCGTGCCCCCCATTCAGAAAGCGCTCGAGAACATTGGCAAGGCGCTCCAGACTCAATACGAAACCTTGGCTATCCGAGCACGATACAAGCAGTATCTGGATCCATCAGTCGAGGAAACTAAGAAATTCTGTGTCTCATTGCGCCGCAATGCTAAAGAGGAACGCGTCCTGCTGCACTACAATGGTCACGGTGTGCCCAAACCTACTCCGTCGGGAGAGATTTGGGTCTTCAACAAAACTTACACACAGTATATACCGGTATCATTATACGACTTGCAGCACTGGTTGCAGGCCCCGACAATATTCGTCTGGGACTGCTCAGAAGCTGGGAACATTCTCAATAATTATCACCGCTTTATTGACAAGCACGAGGAAGAAGAGCAAGAAGCCGCGGGCCGAGATCCTCATTATCAAAAGACCGTTTTTCGACCCTACATTCATTTGGCTGCATGCTCCGTCAAGGAGAACTTGCCTACCAACCCACAGCTGCCGGCCGACCTCTTCACGGCGTGTCTGACCACGCCAATCGAGATGGCGCTATGGTTTTTCGTACTGCAGAATCCGCTCAAGACCCAGTTGACGCCTCAACGTGCTAAGCAGCTTCCGGGACGTCTTCAGGAGAGACGGACCCCGCTGGGAGAGCTGAACTGGATTTTTACTGCTATTACCGATACTATTGCGTGGACAACCTTACCGCAAGAGCTGTTTCGCAAACTCTTTCGTCAAGATCTGATGGTTGCTGCGCTGTTTAGGAATTTTCTTTTGGCGCAACGGATCATGACCTTTTATGGCTGTCATCCTCTGACCTACCCAGTGCTGCCCGACACCCATCAGCACCCCTTGTGGGCGACGTGGGACTTGGCTGTCGACATGGCCCTGTCGCAGCTGCCCATGTTGGAGAAGAAGGAGAACGAAGGAACGGATTTCGAATACACCAACTCGGAGTTCTTTGCGGAACAGCTGACTGCCTTCGACGTCTACCTTACTAGGGGAGACGCCGTGGAACAGCGGCCACCGGAACAGTTGCCTGTCGTTCTGCAGGTCCTCCTCAGCCAGCACCATCGAGTGCGAGCTCTCATTTTGCTGGGCAGATTCCTCGATCTCGGCCCGTGGTCCGTCCAACTGGCCCTGAGCATAGGCATATTCCCCTATGTGCTCAAGCTTCTGCAGTCTGCCGCTATCGAGCTCAAGCCCGTCATGGTCTTCATCTGGGCGAGGCTTCTGGCCGTAGACATCACCTGCCAAGCGGATCTGATCAAGGATAGCGGGTACAGCTACTTTGCGAATATTCTCAGACCTTCCGAAAGCCTTCCTCTTGTTGACAACGATGAGCACAAAGCCATGTGTGCTTTTGTCCTCGCGATGCTGTGCAAAGACCATCCGTGCGGGCAGATGGTCTGCAGCCAGTCAGACGTCATGGTGTCGTGCCTTGTTCACGTACAAAGCGAGAACCCGCTTCTCCGGCAGTGGGCCTGCCTGTGCATCAGTCAGCTGTGGCAAGATCTGCCCGAGGCAAAATGGCAGGGAATCAGAGAAAACGCCTACGTGAAGCTGTTATATTTGATGAAAGACCACTGCTCCGAAGTTCGCGCTGCCATGGTCGTTGCTTACACCACATTCATGGGCATTCCACAGTTGACGGACGAGGTGACCCGTATCGAAGAGTCGATTGCCTGGACGATTTTGGAAATGGGCACAGACGGCAGTCCCTTGGTGCGAAGGGAGTTTGTCTGCTACCTGTCCCGGTTTATCAATCGGTTTGAGAACAAAATCCTTGTGGCTGCTTACGAGCAGCTGCAAGAGGAAAAGGAGTATCTCCTCTTCCCACCAGGAAATGACGGGCAGGATTACAAGATGGGATTGCACTATGCGCGACCCGAGAACCGGAGAAAGGATGGCACGATAAAGCCAACCGCCCATGGACTTTCTCATAACACCGTGTACATGGCCTGCTGGAAGCATGCGCTGATTCTCAGCGTTGACCCGCACCCCGAGGTTCAGCGTGAAGCCACCATGGTCGTCGATTACGTCCATATGGCCCTCATCAAGTCCAGTCTGGGAGAAGCTGCCCTGGCGTGCATGCGGGAAATTCAAACACGAGCAAGACAGAGCACGATATCGAGAAGCGCGTCGACGGCTTCTCAAAGATACAGCTTCGACGGCCATCTGGCAGCCTCGGGGTCATCGCCTGGCCTGCTTCGACGAACAGCCAGTTTGCTCTTCCCCTCGCTCGTTGCAGGCGAGGACAGACCACGGCCGATTACTCCTGCAGCGCCCGTGCCGCCGCGGCCTGCATCCTCTAGGCTCGCCCTGGATCAGATGGCAGCGCCACCAGAACAGATTGACCAAGCAACCGCACCAGCGACCTACAACGTCGCACGCGAGCCAACCACGGGCTCTTATGAGGAAAGAGACATGTCCAAGCCGCTGAGCCTGCCACTCAAAAGCCGATTTATTGAATGGGCCACCGAATACTTCCACACGCCGCAAATGAAACCAAATGAGGCCGATGAGCCTGGTAGTAACGAGTACAATAGACGTCTCTGGAGGAGATCTCGCAACGATACCATGCTCAGAGAAACCCAACCACTCAAGCAGATTGCAGGCACACACAAATGGACCAACCAGCTCGCCGTCGTCAACAACGGCGCTCAGCCCGCCAAGATGACCTTCCACCAGTACGAGGACCACCTCGCCGTCTCCGACGACGGCAACACCGTCACAGTATGGGACTGGAAAAAGCAAAGCCGACTCAGCCGTTTCTCCAACGGCAACCCCCCCGGCTCCAAGATCAGCGACATGAAATTCATAAACGAAGACGACGAAGCCTTCCTCATGACGGGTTCCTCCGACGGCGTCGTCCGCGTCTACCGCAAATACGACTCCGATTCAGACGCCGAGCTCGCGACCTCCTGGCGCGCCCTCACGCACATGGTCCCCAGCAACGTAAACTCCGGCATGGTCTTTGACTGGCAGCAAGTGTCCGGACGGTGTCTCGTAGCGGGCGACGTGCGCGTGATACGGGTATGGTACGCTGCGCACGAGAAGTGCATTATGGATATCCCAGCCCGGTCTGGCTCGTGCGTCACGTCCCTGACGTCGGATCAGATGACGGGGAATGTCTTTGTGGCTGGATTTGGAGACGGGGCTGTGCGGGTGTTTGACACTCGGCAGCGGCCGCAGGATTCCATGGTGCGCAAGTGGAAGGATGAGACGGAAAGGCAGTGGATCAAGAGTGTGCATATGCAGAGAGGGGGGCAGAGGGAGTTGATTAGTGCGAGTCGGAATGGAAAGATTCGGATATGGGACATTCGGATGGATAATGCGTTGAGGTCGTTTGAGACGACGAAGGATACGTTGAGGACGGCGAGTACGCATGAGCATTTGCCGGTTATTGCTGTGTAGGTCCACCCCCCCCTGCTCTCACTCCCCTCCTTTCATCACCCCTCACCGATACAGGAGAGGAAAATAAGAGGAGAGGAGAAAAGAAGACAATTTCTTTGACAGTGGCTGGCCGAGCGAGTTCATTACTGACTATCCACACAGAGGCACATCCCAGCACGCCGTCAAGGTATTCAACCTCCGAGGCAATGAGCTCTCCCGTCTCGACCCCTCCTCTAGCTTCCTCCACCACCGAGGAGGGCCCATCTCCGCTACAGCCTTTCATCCACACCAGCCGATTCTAGGATGCGCTGCCCGCGGCGATCATCATGTCAACGTCTATATATGCGAGAACGCCGAAGCTGTGGACTTGGACTAGAAGCCCCATGCCCAGAGTGCCAAGGCGTACTTGCAGCGAAGGACTTCGTCTTGATACCCCCGCCTCGTCTTTTTCTTCTTCCCATCTTTCGCTTTTTTACGCACTCTTTTTCTTCTTCTTGTTTTGTTTTCTTCTTCGAGACTTTTTCCCTCTAGATTCTGAGCAGGCTTGTTAGGTAGGTGGGATGAGTCTGTGTTTCTGTAGGCAGATATGGTTGGTGCCTGTGTTATGTATCTTGTGGTTTACAATGCTGGCGATTCTCGATCCAGGGACTCTTTTTCCCTTCCATTTATGCTCTTCTTCCTCTTCCAGCCTGTAAGCTGTCTTGGTGCCGCTATCTCACTCACCACCCATGAAAACTCATCTCTTCCATTCAATGTGTCACGCCTAAATCGATGATCTAACACTCGGAGCTTGCTTTCTGATCTTGCTTTTCACCACAGCAGAGGCGTTTGAAATGAAAGGGAGGGAGAGGATGGAGTTGGGGGAGCACACCTATTTTGTTGGCCTGGTAGGCAGGCACTATTACTGACTGCAATGGCTACTATGTTTGCTTATAATACGTGTTTTGTACTCTTGTTTATGTGTATACATACATACAAGGATATGAGGTAATAGGACGTCATTTTGCAATGCAACAAAGGTTCTGGTTGTGGTGGCCAGATAGAACTCGCAGGTTGTCGCTGTTTGTGATGTTATGATTGTTGATTTGCTCTAGCAAAACCTAAATGATCGATTTAGGCCAGTGTTACTAGCGTAATTTATACTTCACGATACTCGGCATTCACAATACCTAGAAGAGACAACGAAACTGCAGTGTTGCCTTCTCTTCTTCACCTTTCTCGAAGTTTGGCCATCAAGGCGTTTGCCCCGCCGCCGGAGCCGGAGCCTGGAGCTGGTGCGTCATGGTGGAGCTGACAGCTGGTTCAAGGTTGCTGTTGTTGCCCCGCCATTGAAACGACTTGCGTCTCGTTGGATAGAAATTTGTTCGTTCGGATCGAGTCACTTTCTCTCCTCGTTTCTGTAAAACCGCACACTCGCCAACGAGGCCAATCTTCCAACAAACTCGTACCTTGAGACGATAACACAATAGAAAAGACCGAAGGATATCCAAGCACTCACCATGGCCGACAATCCGCCCCCCTCCCAGCCCGAAGCCGCGGCCAAGCCTGTCGCCGAAGCACCCCCCTCGGCCTCTCCCGAAGCAACAGCACCCGGCGCCGAAGACGAAGCCGGTCCCTCCAAAAAGGCCTTAAAGAAAGCTGAAGCCAAGGCAAAGAAGGAGGCCGAAAAGGCCAAGCGCGCAGCTGAGCACCAAGCCAAACAAGCCGCCGCAAAAGCCGCCGCAGGCAACACCGAAGATCTCGCCAAAGACAACTACGGCATGGTCACGCCCCAAACCACAGTTTCCGCCGAGCGAATTCATCTCAAAGATGTAAACGAATCACATCTAGGCCAGACCTTCAAAGTTCGAGGCTGGATCCAGAACTCCCGCATGCAAGGCGCCAAAATGGCCTTCATCGAACTCCGCGAAGAGCGCAACTGGGCCATCCAGGGCGTTGTGGCCGCCAGCCCCGACGGCAAGCCCGTCTCCAAGCAAATGGTGAAATGGATCGGAGGCCTCACGCTCGAGAGCTTCGTCCTTGTGGAGGGCACCCTCGCAAAGCCACTCGAGCCCGTCAAAAGTGTTCGCGTCTCGACGTTTGAGCTACACATCACAAAGTGCTACTGCATTGCCCCCGGCCCCGAGGTCCTCGGCATGGGTCTCGTAGTTGCGGGAAAGCCTGTCGTCAACTTTGACGATGAAGATGCAGGTGGTGCTGCTGCCGCCGCCGACACTGCTGCCGCACTGGAGCAGGCCCGCAAGGGCGTTGAGGCTGTGTCGCTTGATAATGTGCCGAGTGCGAGCATGGCGACGCATTTGAATAACCCGGCTATGCATAAGCGTGCGCCGGTCCAGCAGGCTATTGCGGATGTGCGCATGGCGACGCGTAAGTTATTCGCGGAGTACCTTGACTCGCAGGGCTTTAATCAGTTTGAGCCTCCGTGCTTGATTGGTGCGGCGTCGGAGGGGGGTTCGAATGTGTTTGGGATGCCGTATTTCGACAAGCAGGCGTATTTGGCACAGTCGCCGCAGTTTTATAAGCAGTTTGAGATTGCGGGTGGGCGGAAGCGCGTGTACTGCATTGGGCCTGTCTTTCGGGCTGAGAATTCGAACACCCCGAGACACATGACTGAGGTACGTTTTTCTGAGGAATTCTGGTGACATGCTTCCGGAGAATGCTTCCGGAGGAAGGAGAAATCGGTGATGGAGGGTAAATTCGACAGGATTTGATAAACGATTCGTCTAACACGCTCGCTGCATCTAGTTCACCGGTCTTGATCTCGAAATGGAAATCGAAGACACCTACACCGAAGTCCGCACCATGCTCGAACAAGTCCTCCTCTTCATCTTCCGCGGCCTCTCGACCCGCTGCGCCGACCAAATCGCCCTCATCCGCACCGTCTACCCCTCCGAAGACTTCCTCCTCCCTGAACCAGGCCACGAAGTCCGCCTCACCTTTGCCGAAGGCCAGGCCCTCCTCCGTGCTCACGGACCTGCCGAATACCGTAACGTCTCCGACCACGAGGACATGTCTACGCCTCAGGAAAAAGCGCTCGGCGCACTGATCCGCGAGAAATATAAGACGGATTTCTACGTCCTGGACAAGTTCCCCGAGGGCGCGCGGCCCTTTTACGCAATGGAGGATCCTGAGAATCCGGCCGTGACGAACGCATTTGACTTTTTTATGCGTGGGCAGGAGATTCTTTCGGGCGGGCAGCGTGTTCATCTACCAGAGGCGCTGGAGGCGCGTATTCGTAAGAAGGGGGTTGATCCTAAGAGCAATGGGATTAAAGAGTATGTGGATGTCTTTCGGAGTGCGGGAGTGCCGCCGCACGGGGGTGGTGGGATCGGGCTGGATCGAGTGGTGGCGTGGTATTTGAACTTGCCGAGTGTGCATTTGGCGAGTTATTATCCTCGTACGCCCAAGAGGTTGATGCCTTGATGAGGACTCATTGTAAAAATGACAAGGGATCTGGGGTAGAGTGCCACGTTTTGGTGGGGGGGGGGGAGATTCTTGTAGAAAGAATCCAATCCTATGGTATGAACAAGTGAAGGCGGGTAGGGGTAGACTACAAAATAAAACGAAGTTGGAATCGTCTCGAGTTTCTCCCAGAGTCAAGTGTAGAGTGTATCTGTCACTCACTTGAGGCTTAGGGTGATACTGGGCCGCTGGGGTCCGTAAAGTGAGAAATGAGCAAACGTTTTTAATTGCTACATTCTTTAGCCTCATTCATCGACATCTGCATGTACACACCCAATTCTTAAAGAATGGCCAGCCTCTTCAACTTCACGTCACAACACAACACGCCATGGACAACACGAAAAGTAAATCGTGATTATTTAAAGGGGTTTCTCGTCTTCACCGCCACCGCGTCTAAGCGGTCACCTGACCGAGCTCCCGGAGAACGAAGAGGTGGTGCGACTAAACTAGAACTCCATGCTGGGAAAAAAAAGGGGGTCGCCTAGATAAAGACAACCAAAATGAAAAGTCTTCGCTCCGTAAATTATTTTATGTCCACGTCCTCTGCACCTTCGGGACGTGATTCGTAATTCCACCACGCATCTTCAAAGGATAAACCTTCTTTTGGACAAAATTTGTTTCTCATAACACAATCGCGCGTAACCTGCGTGGGATATTCGTAATTCCATGCTCATAACTATTACCCCTCCGTCTCTCCGTTCGTGAATGCAATGCTTCTAGTACGCCATCCTCGCATCGGTACTCCGGATTTTACAGTCTTGACTCTGCGTTTCGGATTCTTTTGGTTCTTCTTCTTTGAACCATCGGCCCACGGAACCGCTTTGCCATCACATCAAAGTGTTCATCGAGAGACCTCATCAATTATTTCTTTCCTTTCCTTCTCTTCAACTAGCCAATGGCGTATGCTTGTGAGTTGAAAGCTACTGGATCTTCTCACCCTGGACCTTGGGGGCGAATTCGCTATACGGATGCTTGATGGTGAGACACCAGATGTCGAGGAAGTCGCAGATTGAGACAATGACATCGACAACAAAGCTGCCATATACACCCAAGGCCAGACCGAGCATGAGGAAGCTGTATGAAACCTGGTATTCGTCGTTGCCGAGAGCACTGGGCCAGCCAATACCAAATCGCTGGAGGCACAATGGAGCGAGCGAGTCGATGACGCCGAAGGCGAGGGGAATCGCCAGGACATTCCAATACGGAAAGGGCAACTTGACCAAGTGAGCCGTAATCATCTGGCCCACACTGTACGCATTGACAATGCCGGTAAAGAATACAAACGGCACCAGATGGTGGTTCAACACAATTGGCTGCAGGTAGAGGTACGTCACGATCAAGGTCCAAATGCCAAAGAATGGCAGCAGACCCAGAAGCGCGCCTCTGGATCGGTCTCCGCGATCATGACGGACACGAATGACGTTGAATGATGACTCAACGGTGTTGAGTACAAGGACGATGACGCCTTGGACCAAATACCATTCAGAGAAAGAAAAGTTGTAAATCATCTTTGGTATGCCGAGGTTTTCGGGGACGCCCAAGGTAAGGAACATGCTTTGTTGCCAGATGTGGGCTCCGCCAAAATATCCGGTCATGGCGTAGACCAAGACCAGGATCAAAACTCCCTCTACGGGACCATTGACGATACCAAGAGTTAGGGTTTTGGTGTGATATTCATCCCAAGTCTGGACATAAAATGTAAGTAAGGCTGCAAAAGAACGGGTCTTCGTGTCAGCGGTCATGGTTCAGGCTGTGAAAATTCTGTCCATCATTCCATCAATAAGGGTCGGAGCAACGTACCCGCGAACAGAGTCGCAACCGTCTTCCATCCCTGCCCCAAGTTCTGTGAGCCGGCAAATATGAGGACTTCGAGACTGGTATTGAGCGCATCCACGCCATGGTCGAAGAGTTCACCAAGGGGACCGGACTGTTTGGTGCGACGTCTGCATATCGAGTTAGCGTCTGATGACCGAGAAGACAGTCTCCCATCGCGTTGCGGTGAAGCAGAGTTGGTATAGGTCCAAGCAGTCGTCGAGCGCTCTGAATGTAATCATTAGGTATGTACTCACGCTTGGGCGCCGTCGACAGCATCGAAAGTCTGGTAGAGGAAGAGGCCGACGGCCCAACTGTAGTAGACCCACGAAGGGCAGTCTTGATCGAGAGTCGGGTTGTACCACAGGAGCGTCAAGACATTGAGAACGATGAAAAGGAAGCCTGTCAATGTAATCAAATTGGGTGCCATGCCCATTGGAAACAGCTTGATAACGAAATTGTTGTAAAACGGCTTAAGGATGTATTTGGATGTCAGCGACCGGTCGACGGCGGAGTACTTGTACTCCTTCAGCGCCGGAAGCTGACTTTGTCGGAGATAAACCATGCTGGGCCAGGAGAAGCTATGTGCGTTGCGAAAGCAAAAGACTGCTTCTTGTAGGATCGACCGAAGACTTGAAGACTTCAAGACTTGCTGGCGCTGTGAATCGTGATGCGTGCGCGACGAGTTGTGCGAGAAACAGAGGACGAGAAAGCACAGCCACTCCGCCTTTTGACAGAGAGGCGCGGTCGACTCGCAAGTTGGGATGGGATGCAAAGGCAGGTCGAAGCAGGTCGAAGCAAGACAGTAGGGATGCTGCAGGTATGAGTTGTAACTTGTAGGAGTCAATGTTACAGATGAGGCAGAAGCGGGCGCCGTGGTGTCCTTTTTTAGTCGGATATTTTAGTTCCGACAACGCCCTGACGCGTTTCTGTTGGTCACGTCACTCCTGAATGAGTCCTGCGCCCACTCTTGAGAGCGTCGCGTCCAGTCACATGCAGCCAGCATCTTCTTTCCTGTTCCCTGTCCCAACTTCCAAGGGCCTCATTTTCCCAGCGGCCAAGACTCAAGAGAGCTTGAACTGTACCACATGGTTGCTCGTTCGACGATTATAGTGAAGGCGTTTTGCTGTCAACTCCGCTGCTCGACTTATTAGGTGCCGTTCGCGTGTCTTGCACCACTTGCGCATCATCATGAACCCATCGCGGAGCATATGGGGGTCAAGACCAAGAATCGCCCAGTAAGCTGCAGCTATTCTCTTGTGCAACACCACCACTTTAGAAGGATACATTCACCGCGGGTTATAGCCTGTCGCCCGCCGTCTGCCGCCCGTCAGCTATTCGTAGCATCACGAATCGGCCCTTGATGCGATTGACAGCATGGCGGCCAGGCTGATGATGACCGGTACTTCCAACGTGTGACAACATCTTCCCACGTTCCTTCCCTGTCTGGTCATAGTACATACTCATGTTGTGGTCGATGTACCTAGTCGAGGTATCGTACCCAATTGTCCCATCTCTACCCATTTTCAGCTTCAACAAGATGATGCGGAAGAAACAGTTTGTGATACGGACAATCCTGAACAAGAACTTGCAGCTTGAATCGTACAGGTTCATATTGTCGTAACTGTCATCTGGTGTGATCAAGAGGTGCCCGGTGTAGATTGTTCTGGCCAGGTAAGTATCCGTTGGGTATCTCTGCTGCTACAGCCAACGCACGGTACTGTTTGAGGTGACTCAAGAGTCAGGAGTCAGCTCCATTCGCTCCTTCTTCCTCTTCTCTTTTACCCTCTTTTTCTTTCATCATCTCGAGTTTTCTTCAACCTTGTTGTCTTCCGTCTCCTTTCTTCTCTCACAAGAACTGCCTGCGCTTCTCGCCCTCTATGCCACTACTCCTGCTTTTCCAACTTCGATGTCTGTGGGTATAGAAAAAGCTCACTCCTAACATCTTTCCTGTTAAGAGGACCCGGCGACCGCTATTCATAGGCGCAACAGAGAAGCTACAAGCCCGATTCAGTCCATCTGCACGTTTTCGACTCCCTCGCCCCAAGCGAAATCGAGAAGGCAACCTTGACATCCAGTGTCGGTACTTCTGCTTTCACTCCAGAAAAGCTACCTGCGTGGTAGAATTGTCGCCGAGCACACGAGTGATGATAGTTGTCTAAGGGCTGTCCATCCAGTGCCTCGACTTCCAACGTCGGCCTCAACGGGCTCTCATCAGTGCAGTGGTTCTATGGCGGCTTCTGACTCGACGACGTCAATTAGATCCTCGATATTACGAGATGAATGGCGTGGAAAACCTAGCTTGACCCTCAAGGTTGACAAATTACCTTTGGATGTCTCTGCACGGCACATATGGCAATGGTTCTCCCCAGAGGGCACTGTTGTCTTGATCAATCTGTTCGCCAAGTATGGTGCAACGTCAGTTGTGATGAAGTTTGAGCCTCCTCCACGGAGCAGGTTCTGGACCAACGGCTTCTTGGTTCCGCATCCTGACACTCGACGTTTCCCCCAAGGATTGAAGATATATCCTTACGAGGACGTGGGAAACTCAAAACACCGTCGCTCGGCCAACGATACTTCCCACATGCACAACCGGACAGGCAAGGTCACGCTTGTACTAGAGTCGTTGGGCTTCGGGTGCATGGTAGAGCCAACATTGATGCATGTGCTAAAATCAATTCACACGAAGCAAGGTGCCAGGCTTGAGCTTGATCGACAGAGAAAGCTGCTTATGCTGCTCTTCTCGTGCTCGACGAAATCTACATCAACAAACAATTGGGCGACATCAAGAGAATACAAAATTGTCATAGACATCCCTTCTATCAAAACGGCTCTAGAGGCTCAGGAAAATGATCGGCGGCATTTGGTTTTTGCCTTGCCTCACCCACCTGATTACTTTCGCAAAATGGAAAATGTACTAGACAGCTTTGACAGCAACCCTCAAAGGTGGACTCCAGATAGGGCTTGGTGTCGAGCGACCAGTATACTCCAAGATGACGAAGCCCAGATTGGTCTCCCAGTCGCCCTTCATGATGAGCCTGATGATTCTCAAATCAATATTGGACGGTGGACGGCTTTCCGATTGTCATTTGACACCAACAGCGCGCGTGATAACAGTGTGTATGAAGTCCTGCAATCTACTCTATCAGAATGCAACGTTTTCCGCCATCCCAATTGCGCGTTTGACATGAGCAAGGCTGTCAGCGCATGGGAATATCTGGACCCTCCAGGCACAGGAGCCATCAATCAACAACCGTCGGCCGAGCTTGGATCAGTACCTACAGTGCACCTGGATTTCAAAGTCCGCTATCAGTTGGAGGTTTGCATATCGAGAGGTATATTATGCGAGTATAGCATTGGCCTCGACTTTCTCAAGCACCTAGCTGCCCTCGCTGCAGTCTCAAGTGAGCACGCCACTCGGCGACTTGAATACCTTGCTGACATGAATGAGAGACTTTCTGAGCCCATGGACCTTTTCGAGATGGAAGACGCAAAGTACCACGTTCCCCATGCTGGAGTGCCTGAATACTGTGCAATCGTGCGAAAGATATACATCACCCCGACCACGATGCTCCTATCTTCACCGACAATCGAAACTTCGAATCGAGTCTTTCGAAAGTACGACTGGCTCCAGGATCGCTTTTTGCGCGTCCAATTTGTTGGAGAGCCTGAGTTTGGCCGAATCAATGCAAATAGGCAAGACAATCAAGACATCTGGAGACGAGTGAAGAGGACCCTCTATGAGGGGATCCGCATTGGATCTCGAACGTACAGATTTCTTGCCTTTGGAAGCTCGCAACTGCGAGAGTGCAGCGCTTACTTCTTTTGCCCCATCGAACGTCTTTCATGTCATGATATTCGCGCGTGGATGGGCGAGTTTGATCACATAAAAGTTGTTGCCAAGTATGCCGCTCGTCTGGGGCAATGCTTCTCCACGACAAGAGAAATAAAAGGCATCCCCGTGCCTCGGGTCATTTACATACCTGATATAGAGAGAGATGGTCTCTGTTTCACAGATGGTGTTGGCCTCATATCAAAGTTCCAAGCGCAGGTAATTACGCAAGACATGAGATTAGATGTAATGAGCGAACCAACTGCTTTTCAGTTTCGTATGGGAGGTAGCAAAGGAGTACTTTCAGTGTGGCCTCAGATCAAATGGGGAGAAGTGCACATTCGCCCCTCCCAGGAAAAGTTCAAGTCCCTGTCCAAAGGCCTGGAGGTGATTAAATGCGCAAGCCGGGCGACTGCAACACTCAACCGCCAGACGATTACCATTCTGGAGAGTCTGGGCGTACCTCGCCGTGTGTTTATGAATCTGTTAGACGAGCAGATCAAGGCCTTTGAGAAGGCCTCACGGGATCCCGCGGCGGCTATTAAATTGCTCACGAAATTTGTAGACGAACGACAGAACACGCTTCTTCTTGCCGAGCTTTTGAGGGCCAAGTTTAAGACTGTAGAGGAGCCTTTTACTTCCAACCTCTTGAAAATCTGGATCTCATGGTCCTTCAAGCTCCTGCGAGAAAAGGCGCGTCTACACGTCGCCAAGAGCGCCTTTGTTCTTGGCTGCGTGGATGAAACGGGCACCCTGCGAGGCCATTCCCGCGAGACGGAAGGCTCCGCCCTCAAAGACATCAACCAGTTGCCCCAAATCTTCCTACAGCTGACAGACTTTGGTGGATCTGCGAAGACGGTCGTGGAAGGCGTCTGCGTCGTCGGACGCCATCCGTCGCTTCATCCCGGAGACATCCGCATCGTGCAGGCAGTGGACAATCCGAGACTGAGACACCTTACTGACGTGGCCGTGTTTCCTTCTACGGGGGATCGCCCGGTCCCGAGCATGTTGTCCGGGGGGGACCTCGATGGAGACGACTTCTTCGTCATCTGGGAGCCTGAGCTTATTCCGCGCGAGTGGAACTATCGTCCAATGGATTATGAGGGCCCAAAGCCGCTCGAGTTGGAGCGAGATGTCACTGTGGACGACTTGCAGGACTTTTTTCTTCACTATCTTCAGAATGATGTTCTGGGATTGATTGCAGATTCGCATTTGGCATTTGCCGATAGACATGGACCGAAATCGCCGCTATGTAAGATTGATTTCTATTCTCTCCCTTTGTTCTGTCCATTCCTTTCTCGCATACCAAGTCCCACGACTAGGCGCTAATCATGATATTCACCAAAGGCTTGGCGTTGGTCGACAAACACTCCAGAGCGGTGGATTATCCCAAGACCGGACAGCCTGCGAATTTCGACATCAGTGAGCTACCAAAAGAATGGCCGCACTTCATGGAAAAGAGGAGCACCTACCGCTCAGAAAAGGTGCTAGGCGCAATGTACGACGAGGTGGTCAAGCACAGCCCCAAATTCGATCCTAGCTGGGAGCACGCCTTTGACAAGCGAATCACAAAGCGCTTCGAATTGGATCAGAGCACTCGCGAAACAGTCAAGGCCATCAAACTCCAGTACGACGTTTCCGTGCGTCGCATCCTCGCCCAGCATGAAGTTCAGTCGGAATTTGAACTTTACACGGGCTGGTGCATGACCAAGCCCCGCATTGGCAGCGACTACAAAAGACAAGAAAGCCTCGGGCAAGAATACGAGGCTTTGAAGCAGCGCTTCAGAGACCAGTGCTACAATATCCTTAGTGAGGATGAGCCTGAAGCTCTGGATAAGCTAGTTGCGGCCATGTACATGGTCACGGAGGAAGAGGTCCAGGCTGCGCTTAGAGATGACGGACACACGGTCCGCAGCGTGGAGTCCAGTGGCGGTGATGAGGGTGCTGCTGACAACGACCCCAACATGCCGCTTATCAGTTTCCCGTGGATCTTCCACTGGGTCTTGGTGCGGATCGCGATGGGGAGCTCGTATAGGCCTGGAAAGGTTATGCTTGCGGCAGCACAACGTGTTCCTTCTGTCAATTATAAGATGAGATCCCTATTTGGGGACCCCCAGTCTCTTGATGTGCAGAGAGGCATTCGTGCCGTGGACGGGAACGCGTCTAGTGAAGCAGCAGAGACAGGTCCTGTCCAGGGAGACACTTCGATGGTCGAAGCGACCGAGGGAATGACCAACATTGTGGTCGATGATGGTGAGAATGACGACGAGGGTGATGACGAGCAATCATCTTTTGCGGAAAATTTCGAGGCAGATCCAGGGGAAGAAGCCGCAGTCGATCGATTGTTTGCTATGATGGGATCATAGAGAAGAGGAGGCTGGGGGGTGGAGGGTGCACATGAAGGCTGGCCTCACAGTACAGATACACAATGTATGAACGTGAGTCGTACATAGAAGACTGCCTCAGCAGAATGACAACATGAGGCGAATGGACTGGACTTCTGCCCCGTGATACACTACACCATGGCACGCCTTTGCCTTTCTTTTGTTTGGGTGTTCCTTGATGCGGCTAGTACCTGATGTGCATCGAGTTGTGATGTGGTACATGTGCGGGAAGGCATGCATGATACGCGGCGCTAAGTATAGTACGGGGTTCATCAGGGTCTCATAGAGATCTGTTTGTCATGACTTTTATTGAGGTGCTCCATTATGAAAAATGCTGCTAACAGTAGCTATGCTAGGCGAAGATTGTGTGCTATAGTTAGTATGTAAGTAGGTATGTAAAGGGTTTAGTATCCTCTCTGAGAATTTCGGACATTATGCGCTTTATTGCAGTTCCTATTATTCTCTTTGACGGGTATTCCACGTGCTCGATTATGAAAATGCTGCTGATATTGTTATCTATTCATGCTATGCGAAAATTTGTGCGTACGCGATGCTGTAGTGTAAAGCGAGGATTTCATGCTCTCATAGGGGATCCGTTCATCATGCCCTTCCTTGTTGTTTGGCTTTTTTCTTTTTTTTTTTTTTCTTCGTTCTCTTTTCCTTTTCTTTCCTTCATCCTGATCCTGATCTAGATCTGGATCTGTGTTATCATATTCTTCCGAGTGCCACCCCTACTACACTGCGGCACTACGACTACTTATTCCAATTCATTCAAGTGCACTCTCCCCTCCCCGCCCCCTGAATAAAAAAAAAAAAAGAAATCACTTCTTGTAGGGAGCTGGTCCGATCATAAGCTCCGGTCTTACAAGCTCATCAAACTCCTCCGATGTAAGTGCCTTGAGCTCCATGGCGCTCTCCTTGAGAGTAAGACCCTTCTTGTGCGCATTCTTGGCGACCTTGGAGGCCATGTCGTAGCCAATCTTGGGGTTCAGGCAGGTAACGAGCATGAGGCTGTAGGTGGGGGAAGGGGTATTGGTTAGTGACTCCTTGTCCCATGTGCATGTGCGGTTTGCTTCTCTCGTGCCACGGCAGAGGGGAGGGGAGGCAGGGAAAGGAAGGAAGGAATTGAGTAGGTATAGGTAGGTAGGGGGAGGATGACACGTACGACTCCTTCATGATTTGCGCAATCTTTTCCTCATTGGCCTGCAGGCCCACAACGAGATTCTTCTCAAAAGAGCGCATTCCGTCGGCGAGGATACGCGAGCTGTGTAGGAGATTGCGAATGACGAGGGGCTTGTACACGTTGAGCTCGAACTGGCCATTCATGCCGCCAATGGTGGTAGCCACGTTGTTGCCCATGACTTGCGCGCAGACCATGGTGAGGGCCTCGCACTGGGTAGGGTTGACCTTGCCAGGCATAATGCTGCTGCCGGGTTCGTTTTCCGGCAGGGCGAGCTCGCCGAGGCCACAGCGCGGGCCGCTGCCGAGGTAGCGGATATCCTGGGCAATCTTTGTGAGAGAGGTGGCGAGGGTGTTGAGGCTGCCGTGGGCCTGGACGATGGCGTCGTGGGCGGCGAGAGCCTCGAACTTGTTGGGGGCGGTCTCGAAGTGTGTGCCTGTCATGCGGGAGACTTCCTCGGCGATGGCCTCGGCGAAGCCCTCAAAGGTGTTGATGCCGGTGCCGACGGCGGTACCGCCCTGGGCGAGGAGGCGCAGATCGGGAAGAGAGCTCTCGACGCGCTTGATGCTGAAGTCGAGCTGAGCGACGTAGCCTGAGAACTCCTGCGCGAGAGTCAGGGGCGTGGCATCTTGTAGGTGGGTGCGGCCGATCTTGATGATCTTCTTGGCTTCGAAATCGTCCACCTTGGCCTGCAGAGCGGCGCGGAGGCTGCGGAGGGCGGGGAGAAGCTCGTTCTCGAGGTCGAGGACAGCGGCGATGTGCATGACGGTGGGGAAGGTATCGTTGGAGGAGGCACTGCGGTTGACGTGGTCGTTGGGGTGGACGGGCTTCTTGCTCCCCATCTTGCCGCCGAGGATCTCAATGGCGCGGTTGGAGATGACCTCGTTGGCGTTCATGTTGGACTGGGTACCGGAGCCGGTCTGCCAGACGACGAGGGGGAAGTGATCCATGAGTTTGCCATCGGCGACCTCCTTGGCGGCTTGCTGGATGGCCTGACCAATCTTGGGATCTGCGAATCGGGAGCAAAGACAACGCGACGATGTGTTAGCTGGAGGGCTCTGGGCTACGCAACAGCGCTCAGGAGGCAGGCTACTCACCGAGGCCAAATCGCATGTTGACCGTGGCAGCAGCGCCCTTGAGAATACCAAAAGCCTTGACAATGGGAGGCGGCATGCGATCCTGGGGCTGGTTGATGCGAAAGTTCTCGAGCGACCGCTCCGTCTGAGCGCCCCAGTACTTGTCGCCAGGGACCTGGATCTCGCCAAAGGCATCGCTCTCAGTCCGGGTGGCCTGAGCCATGGTTCGCGCGGTGCTGTGCAGACTGCGAATACCTCTGCCGCTGGATTGCAGGAGTTGACGTTGAAGCTGGAGTTGGAGTTGCGGGGTCGCAACGGCGCGGCTTAACGACGCCGCAATCGCAGATCGTCCAGCTTTCGGCAAGCTGATGGTGAGAGCCGAGGCCAGTCCTTTACTGGACGCGCTTCGCAACATGGTGTGATGGATTTTTTGGTAAGAAAAAAAAAAGCCAAGTAAGGGTCGAGCGCAACGTCGCTAATTGCTCTTAATAAACGCGCAAAGGTAAAATCAAGGCCGTTAAAAAACGTCAGACACGCGTTCGCTGAAGAGGTTATGGAGTAGGTATATACATACGACAAGGAAAAAAGTTGAAGATGCGCGCGTGAGATCTACAAGTTCAACAAGGGGCTAAGAAAAAAGGTGCTTCCGGTTTTTCCCTTTTGACCCAAGGATCTGCCTATTATGGCCGAAGAAATGACCCAGGAGTCAGGAGTCAGAAGGAGCCGAAATTGCGCGCCGGAATTTTTGTTTGTCCAGCCGCCGCCAAGCGGTTGCTGTTCAAAAAGTCCTCATCGTTGGCGAAAACCCACTTTGATGTCTCGATCGATGGGACAGGGTGTTGCAACCGCAACGATGCACATGGCGATGTCTATGCGTTTGCCATTATGCGGACTTGATCGTCTTGCAAGTGACTTGCACGGGAAACCGATGCATTGAGGGCCCTACTGGAGTAGAGGATAGATGCGGACGACCAGCAGGACTTATAGCATGATGCTATGCTGGCTCCATTGTCGGACGAGAACGTTCACCGTTTGCAGTTGGTTGCACTTTGGACGGGACAAATGTCTGAGACTCTGAGTGGTGTTGCAGTTGAATGCGTGTGCGTGGCTTGGTCATCTGCTCATTCGTCATCGGTTTTGTCTGTACCCATAACATTAGGTACCTACATACTGTACCCACGAGTTACGAGTCACGACGGATGTCACCTCCTCCAGCTTCAGACTCACATCGCGGTCCTCATCCGCCAAGTTGCCAAGGATTGATTGACCTCTCCACACGAACCACCATGGCCAGCAACATCACTCCCTTCAAGATCGACGTGCCCGATGCCGCCATCACCAGACTCAAACAGAAACTAGCCCTGTCCGACCTCCCCGCCAAAGTCGAATTCTCCAACGACTGGGCGTATGGCGCACCGCGCGACGACATCCGGCGTCTCGCAACGTAC
Organism: Claviceps arundinis; assembly: GCA_018360175.1. Classification (NCBI taxonomy): domain Eukaryota; kingdom Fungi; phylum Ascomycota; class Sordariomycetes; order Hypocreales; family Clavicipitaceae; genus Claviceps; species Claviceps arundinis. Next base: position 34,110 of record SRPS01000138.1, read on the forward strand.
TGGCAGGACGGCTTCGACTGGCGCGCCCAGGAAGCAAAGCTCAATGCCACGCTCCCGCAATTCAAGACCTCCGTCGACGTGGAAGGCTTCGGGGCTCTCGATATACATTTTGTGCATAAGAAGAGTCCACGGGCTGGGAGCATTCCTCTGCTGTTCTGCCATGGGTGTAAGCATCTCGCACGCATTCATAGATGGAGAGTTCTGCACAGAACATGAGACCTGTCTGGTACGCAAAGGATAGAGTAAGAGTAGAATGCTAAGATGCTGCGATGTGCAGGGCCCGGACACTTCATGGAAGTCGCAAAGATCCTGTCCCTTCTGACGGAATCCAGCCAAGGGCCTTCCTTTCACGTCGTGGCTCCGTCTCTTCCCAACTATGGCTTCTCAGATGGCGTCACGAAGAGAGGGTTTGGCATTGCTCAGTACGCAGAGACTTGTCACAAGGTTATGCTGACTCTGGGCTACGACACATACGGTATGTATGAACCGATAACTGCTGGAATTACGCGCAAAAAACCCCAAACAATTGGGATAGAACAAAAAGAGGAAACGAAATGCTTCCCCTCACCCAAACTGACAGTCAACTTTGACACATCCAGTCACCCAGGGCGGCGACTGGGGCTTCTTCATCACCCGCATGATGAGCGCGCTCTACCCAGCCCACTGCCTCGCCTGCCACATCAACATGATCGCAGTCCGCGGCCCTCCCACTCTCACCAGAAACCCCTTGGCCTACCTCCAAGACAGGTTCACATCCGCGGGCAGCCATCCCCCGCACTTCCGCGAGCGCTCCGAATGGTTCACGAAAGAAGGCCAGGGGTACAGCCACGAGCATAGTACCCGCCCTTCCACCATTGGCATTGCTCTCACAGATCCCGTCGCCCTCCTGGCCTGGATCTACGAAAAGTTGCACGACTGGACCGATAGCTACCCCTGGACCGACGATGAGATCCTGACCTGGGTCTCCATCTACCAGTTTTCCACGGCCGGTGCTGCCGCCAGCGTGCGCATCTATTATGAGCGTGCGCACGCTGATCCCAAAACCATAGCCATGGTGCACGATTCCTATGTACCCAATGTGCCGCTCGGGTTGTCCTATTTCCCCAAAGATCTGACACTGCCGCCCTTGTCGTGGGGCCGGACCCTGGGGCCGGTGGTGTATGAGAAGGTTCATACCTCGGGGGGGCACTTTGCGGCGCATGAGGTGCCTGAGCTGCTGGTGCGTGATGTGAAGGCCATGTTTGAGGGTGGCGCGAGGGATGTTTCCGTGCGGTTTGCAAGGGAGCCGGGCTCGCGTGGGTTGTCTAATTTGTGAGGAAGAGTGATGTTCGAGGCCATTTAATGCATGGCGCTCGAGGGACCTTTAGTCACGAAGGTCGTGATCCGGTTTCGCCATTGAATAACCCAGTTGGAACTCTATCTCCTCTGAAGGAGTTTGATCTTAATTTAAAATTGAAAAAAAAAGCAAACACTCCGTACGATGTTCGTACATAGCTGCGTCTGAATTTAGGCCTCTTCATGTTGATGGACATGACATTCTTTGAGTGATTTAATCCCTGTCATCACAATGCATATCAGCTTTGTGCGTACGGAATATACCTATGCAGCCATTTAGTTGACGCGCACCCCTACAAATGCGGCTCGCTGGCTCCTGTCAGCCACGAGTCAGTGTACTATAGGTATGTAGTCCTTACGTACGGAGTATGTATCGTACCTTCGCAGCTCGTATTGCTCAAGATTGATCCGTGCTCGTGCAGCTAGGTATGGACAGTAACGGAGCATGTATTCACGCAGTGGGTGATAATGCATATATGCTCTGTGCAACAAATGAAGAAGTTGATTGCGCGGGAATTAACGAATGTGCCAAGTTACAGTGAAGCTCGAGATCAAGTCATCGCCCCGGCCCGCGAAGTCCCTAGGCATACCCGTCACCAAGAAATCCATGTATATACGATGTATAGCGTAGCTATTCGCGTATCACCAGGGGCTCCGTAGACAATTGCCGGGGTCCTTGAGCCTGGAAGCTGCGCTCTTCGAAGCCAAAAATATCGTGAGTCCGATCCCTTGACCCCTTGTCCGACATAGAGAAAAAAGCCAAGACTCTCGGCCCTCGGGACTTGGTTCGTCCTTCTCCGGTTGACTTCAAACATTGATAAGCGTCGTACCTGCGCGTCATCTACCGAAAGCACTCTGCCAAGTAATCTTGTCACATGGACAGGACAAGGAACCTTTCAAAAGAGACGAACTTCTCACTAACGACAGGGGGTCTTTCTATAACCACCAGCAACTTTTAGATGCCTTGCCGTTGTCCTTTCGAAGACTACGGAGACGCAAATACATACCATGTGAAGCTGTCCCTTGAAATTCAAGACTCAAATCGATACCAAATTCATTTCAGTCAAACTCCGTATATCGAGTACACCGACCAGCCACACTGCGCAACGGCACGCGTGACTCCTGAAAGCTGACCAAAAGTCATACAATCGCCGGAATCGGCGAGAGCGCTGTGGAAGTTCTGTTCGGTTTACGCTGCGCAAAGGGACGCAGCTATATGTAGGTACCCTGTATGTACTCATATCGACATTGGCGTGCCGCGTGCACAAGGACACACAAAATATCATGTTCCTTCCCGCTCCTAATCGTCCCGCAAATTGATGTAGCCGAAGATGAAACCGCCCATAGCCGCCTTGGAACAACTCCAGGGCTGTAAACTTGGGCCGCAATGAGGTAGACAGCTTCGGAACGTTGCCAGCCGACCGAGGAGATATCGTGAGAAAAGACTCGGCCCGATTTTCATGAAGGCTTGACCTAGCCCAATCGCATCGCCGCGACGTGACCAAACACCAAGAAGCAACATCATCTCACTCACCAACCTTCATATTCTCAGTCTTCCCCGTCTCAGGATCCATTCTGCATTGTACGTGTGTGTTTGAACGTCCAGTGCTGTCCATCGACAGATGATCAATGTGGTAAAAGCTGTAAAAGTTCCATTTCGCCAAGCAGCGCGTAGATGCGACTGATAATGATAATGACCGCAGCTCCATGGACCATCAGTCGATCTCCATACGCCATGCATCATGCATGACCCAGCCATATCTTATTGCGAATTATTCCCTGGTCCCGCAGTCTCATGTCTGTCTGGCCTTGTCACTTGTGTCTCAGTTCAAGGTGCGTATTCTCGCTTTATCCGACAGAAGGTTTCCAACCGCGGTCCGCAGCTCGCATTGCTTGAAGGTAACCTCCTCACAATGAGCCTCATGCCCCCAGAGGACCGGAAGACGAGCTCCGATCACGATAGATCCCCGAAATGTTGGAGACGAGATCGGGGGAGAGATAGTATCAGTAGGGGGGTTTGATGTTTTTTTTTGTAAATGAATCAGTTGAAGGAGAATTCGAGGTCGGATAAGCAAAACTTCCAAGTACGAGTACGCAAACCCCGTCTCCCCCATACCCTATCCCCCCCCCTTTTTTTTTTGATGATGAAGAAGACGGAACGTGCCCGTGTTACCTGGGGATGGTGTATTTTGCGGAAGACGTGATGCCAAATTTCTCTAGATATTGATACTTGCTTGCTGATTAGTTTGGACGGTGATGATGGAAGAGGAGGAGAGGCAGAAGAAGGCTGTTTTGAGTGCGACTAGGGCGCAGCGGTCCAGCGGCGGCGAATTCGCAGAGGGAGCAGATGAGGAGAGAGGCGTGGTTGGAGTCTAAGTAGGTAGGTAGCTGGGTTGGAGACTGAGTATCGGTGGTAAAAAGGAGCTGTACTTGGACTCTACGATGAGGCTGCTTTGAATTTGTGAGACAGGCTGCTTGATGTGTTAGAGTCGCATGGATAGGTAGGTACATATGTATACCTTGGACGGCTTGGAGTCCAGTAGGGTTATTGGCGGGTGGCTGACGCTTTGTGGCGATGCGGCTTCCCGCATTATTACCACATCTGGCAGCCCCAGCCAGCCCCAGCCAGACAGGTGCCGGCTTGTCGCGTGCCGCCCAAGGCAATGCCGGCCATGTACGGAGTATGTACATATATGTATGTATGTACCTATCAGGCTTGTCTCGACTCTCGGGACATTTGCTACATACCTATCTTCATCCAGCATTGTCCAGCTGCTCCATCCGCTGCCGGCCCGGGGCCGTCTTTCACAAGCACTAGAAACACGCCCCCAGCCTGGGCAGCACACAAAAAGTCCACCGATTGTTGGAAGACGAGTTCAGATAAACAATGGCATTGGAATATGTCTTGGACAGCTTAGCTAGTGATCAGCGTGGTGCAGCATCTGCACCAGATGCTGCTTTTTTCGACGTCGTCGCTTCCCATGCCCCGACGGGCCACGGCATAGGTACACCCATTGGCGCGTGGGGGCCGAACCCGAGGATCTGGCTGGGATGACACCGGATAATGCGAATGCAAAATAAGGAGTATGTAATGTACCTAGGTGTGTAGGGACTCGCGAGGGGGCAGGCGACCGATATCGGGTGATGGCCATGGCCGGTCGCGGCGTGGGATAGTCATGAACGAGTCAAAGACTCAGAGCGCAAACGTGAGGCGTCCCAGATCGAAATTAGCACTCATCACGTCATCGGAGACCAACGGATTAGGAGTCGGTCTACTCCGTAGCGAGCGAAAATAAAGAAAAAAAGCAGACCACTTCCGTCGTCCCTTGCTTGGGAGATCCAAGGGGTGTTCGGATTACGCCGAGTGCTCGACAGCAAGCGACACGGGCAACACTTCGTACATCGGCCTCCCGAGTCACAACCTCCTTTGCCGCGACTATGGTTGCGGCGACGAGTTTGGACCCCTCAGAGGGCACGTAGCATTCGGGTGCCAAGCAGTCTATCCGCCGTATCAGCATCAGCACCAAGCATACATGATATGTAATAACGATTGATCACGTTAGCGCTAGCTGGCCGCCGCAGAAGAAGCTGATAAGCCTGGGGCATGTCTTGATATGAGGCCCTGAGCTCTCGGTACATACATGTACTCCGTAGGTAATGTATCGGACGAGTCGGGGCAAAGGCGCCTTGAGATGAAAGCAGGCACTGGGGATGGTAGATGAAGTCCTACGTGGGGCTTCAAGCGCCTTGAGCCTGCTTATTAGCGCGCACAAGCGCCGGTGCGGATTGCTGCACATTGGCGCGGAATGGTGCGGGAGGGTTATTTGGAGTACAGACCCTAAAACTGGAGAACAAAAGTTCGTCCCCGCCGTCTGGGGAGTCCGGTGTTTGGCCTTCCCCGCGCGTGTCATGGCCAATTGCACACTGCATTCTTGATGAACCAGACGGAGATTCCATTCCAGCATCGCGGCGAGAAGGCCAAGTCGCGGGTGTCGCCTGTCGATATCGTTCACTTGCAACCTTGAACCCGGCAGAGGGAGTGGCGGTCGGGGCCTCTACGGGAGTGGCGCTTGCCCGAGTGGCGTAAGCACTAAGGAGCCGTACCAATGGGAAGCTTCTACTCCAAGATTGTCGTCGTTGCTCGGAAGTTGGAACGTCGGAGACTCGGAGGCGAACAGGCGAACTTGGCTGGGCCAGTCCGAGACAAAATTGCTCAGACCGGTCCATGATGGCGCTGCTGTTGACATTTCGATTTATCATGCTGTTGCAGCTGCTTCCATCAACGTTCAAGCCGGGACAAGTTGCTGAGAGATACCGACCTAAGGTATGTACATATACTGTTCTGGAACATGGTCATTGGCGTGTATGACGCGAGATGTCCACATTGATCGACTAGGATCCCTCGTCCAGCCAGTTGCGAAGATTATCGCTAATGCGAAATAGGCAGTGCTTCCTTCCAGTCTGGATTGCAAAAGATCCTCGTCTTCCCGAGCACCCCGGCCTCGCCCAGATAAGGACACCACTAGCGACGCTCCCCGGCTCGTATCTCAATCAAACGATGCAGCGTTCCATGGTGGTGTTGTCTGGCTAGGAATTGGTTTCACATGGCAACACGGGAGTTAGTAAAGCTGAACTGGTATTCAGGTACATACATATGCTGATTCATGGAGTGCTTGCTGGAGTGTCGCTGAGTGCTATCTAAGTGATCCGGTGTTCGAGAAACACTGGCACGTGCGTATAATGCTTCTGGTGCGTTAGTGGCAGAGGCGAAGGAGTCCTGTGACTCGTACGGAGTAGATGAGGATTCAGGACTTACCGACCCCAGCCGTTGAAGGTCCAATGAGACATGTCTAATCCCAATATCGCACCTCCATTGACCCCACCGCGTCCGATTCGTTATCTGCGCTGAGTCCTGACTCCTCAAGCCGTTGGCGGGAACCATCCGACTTTCCGTCACCGGCTGCCCTACAGCGGACGCAACGCTCATGTGGCATCGTGGGCCATTCGTGGCTAGAACCACGGCTGCTACGGCTGCCAAACCGGCCCATGAATCAAGAATTAAGATGCACTGATGCAGTCCAACCATGCAGGATTCCTGGAGAAGGGGTCTCTCGCCGCCGGCGCGTGCTTGGATATAAACTCGTCCCCCCGCCCATCGCTCTTTCCCTGTCCCTTGTACGATTCATACCTGTTGTAACGCTGCTGCCGGCTTGATCTCACTCTATCGTCCTCGCAAGAAACCACATCTCCCTTGTTGGTGCGAGCACAAGTCGGCTGCCATGGGTATCAAGGAGCGCTTCGGATTCAAGTCCACCGAGACTACCGCCGAGACCAGCAGCGCCGAAGTCCTGCCCAATGCTGAGGGCGCTGAGCGCGAGTTGCGTCGCTTCAGGCGCCAGCATCAGTGGGACCCTTTTCTGGACGTCGATAAGCTTGACAACATTGACGATGCCCTCGCGTCCGGCAACGCTGAGAAGGAGATCGCCATCGACGAGTCGCTGATTCAGGAGGACTCACCCTACCCCGAAGTCCGCAGCTCGGTAAGTAGTTATAGACAGCTTTGAGAGGAGAAGACGTGCGCCATCGCGTATCGCTGTATCATGTGCTGACGGAATTCAATTGCAGGTGCCTCCTACCGACTCCGATGTTCCGGTCAACACCATTCGAGCGTGGACAATCGGGATGCTTCTGTGTACCATTGTCGCTGCCTGTAATGTCTTGCTCAGCTTGCGACGAACTCCCATCTCCATTTCCTCCACCGTCGTTCAGTTGATCGCATACCCGTGAGTGTTTTTTCGGAAAGCAGACGTCATGGCAAAGTCTGTTTCTCTAACGTCAAGCTCTCAGAATTGGTTGCTCCTGGGCAAAATTGATGCCTCACCACACATTCCATGTCTTCGGCCACGCTCTCGAGCTCAACCCCGGGCCCTTTAACACCAAGGAGCACACCATGATCACCATGATGACTGCTGCTGGCAGTGCTCTAAGTTACGCCATTGACATTCTCCTTGCTCAGGAGATCTTCTATAAGCAACAATTCAAGTAAGCACAGCCTCGACATCTCCGCCCCGGCAATGCAAGACGTGCTAACCAGTTCTCGCACAGATGGGGTTTCCAGATTCTTCTCATGATCTCTACGCAAGCAATGGGATTTGGTGTTGCTGGTATCTCTCGACGATTCCTGGTTTGGCCCTCTGCCATGGTGTGGCCTGCTACTCTTATCACCTGCGTAGTCATGCACTCGCTTCACGACCACCGACCGTCAGACCCCTCCGCCACCAATGGATGGAAGATTGGCCGTTACAGCTTCTTCCTCATCGTCGCTCTCATTACCTTTGTGTGGGAATGGTTCCCACTCCTTATTGCTCCCTTCCTGAGTTACTTCATGTGGCCAACATGGATTGCTCCCTCCAACGTTGTTGTCAACCAGATTTTTGGTGGAAACACTGGTTTCGGTCTCATGCCCATGTCGTTTGATTGGGCCACTGTCACCTCCTTCCTGAGCTCGCCCTTGCAGACCCCTGCTTTCGCCATTGTGAACGTCCTCATCGGAGTCTGCTTCATGGCCATTGGCAGCGCTGGTCTCGCATTTGCTGGTCCCGAATACTACCGATACCTTCCCATCAGTGCCAATCAGAACTTCGATCGATTTGCGCAGCCTTACAACACTTCGGTTAGTCCCCTTTCTTTCGAGTTCTTACTCCCCTCTGTGCGCGCGACTGTCGAACTGACTGATCTTCATCACAGCGCATCTTGTTACCGGATTTTACCATCAACGAGACGGCTTACAAAGAATACTCGCCCATCATTCTGGGACCAACATTCTCTCTTTCTTACGGTATGGGCTTTGCCGGTCTCATGTCTACCGTGATGCACATTGCGCTCTTTTATGGACGCGATGTCTGGAACCGTGCCAAAAACTCCAAGTACGACGAGGACGATGTCCACATGAAGCTCATGCGCAAGTACAAGGAAGCTCCTGAGTGGTGGTTCATGGTCATCTTCGTCGTCAGCTTTGCTTTCGGTATGATTGCTTGCGTAGCCTGGGATACACATCTGCCTTGGTGGGCCTACATCATCTGCATCCTCATCGGCGCCATTCTGTTCGTCCCCATCGGCATGATCCAGGCCATTACCAACCAGCAAACGGGCTTGAACATCATCACCGAAATGATTGTTGGTTTTATGTTGCCTGGCCGCCCTGTCGCCATGATGCTGTTCAAGAGTTACGGATACATGCTGTCGTTCAACGGCCTCAACTACATCTCCGACATGAAGGTTGGACACTACATGAAGATTCCTCCCCGCAGCATGTTCGCCGCGCAGGCGTTTGCCGTGATTTGGCTCTCTTTCGTCCAGATCGCGACCTACAACTTCCTCATTGGCAACATTAAGGAGATTTGCACGCCTCACCAATCGCAGGGCTTGACCTGCCCTAGCGCCCGAACTTTCTACAACGCCAGCGTCATTTGGGGCGTCGTTGGCCCCAAGAGGGTGTTTGGTGTCGGAGGCTTGTACTCCTGGACGAACTGGTTCTGGCTTATCGGCTTCATCCTCCCCGTGATGCAGTACCTGGTAGCGCGGAGATATCCCAAGACCGTTCTCCGCTACCTCATCACGCCTGCCTTGTTCGGCGCCGCTGGCATGATTCCTCCGGCTACGCTCTACTTCCTGTTCCAGTGGGTCATTGTCGGTCTGGTTTTCAACCTTGTCATCCGCAGAATGTTCTTTGGTTGGTGGAGTCGCTACACGTATGCCTTGTCGGGAGCTCTCGATATTGGCACCGCCTTCTGCACTGTTCTCATCGGTCTGGGTCTTGGTCTTAGCGAGACGAACATGCCAGATTGGTGGGGGACTTTGGTGTGGCAGAACACACTGGACTACAACAGTTCGGCTGTGACAAAGGAGTTTGTTGATGGGGTGACGCCGCCACTTGGGCCGTCTACGTGGTAATGATCTGACGGGGGGGGCTTGACGACCCTTTTCTTTGGCTTTTTGTTTTTTCCTTATTCGGGTTTCCTTTTTATCGGGGGTTTTCATCTTATTTCGGGGTTTTCATGAAACGCGGTGTAATCATCTTTGCATTATACCTATTTGGAACTTTGTTTTTTAGTTTGGCGCGGCGGGTCAGTCATGTATAGCAATGAATGGAATAGAACAGATCAATGTGTCGGACCGTATGTCCACACAAAGGCAATGGACACATAAGAAATCTTGTGTCACACACATCAACCTAAAACGGATCGTCTCTTCTCTTGGATCAGTTGTTGTTTTACAAGACATGGACGATGGAGGAGGCAAGTTTCATGGTATTGTGCTCGATGCATAACTTCTGTCCTGCGGCTTCAATTCGTTACACTCGAAGTCTTCTCTTTTATTATGGACGAGAGAAATCACAGTGGTGACCAAAAACCACCACGATCGGAGTGAATATATGTAGCTCCCCAAATCCCAAACAATGAGCTAACATGTTTGCAGTCAAGGACATCTTGTTCTTTGGCCAACTGTTTCAAGCCAACAAAGACACTGTGGCCACACTTAGTGATCAGGAAACGTTGTTTGCTGAAACGCTCATGATCGATCTCGAGAGAGCCTTCCAAGAAATCGGTAGCTTTGCCGGCGACTTTTCCACTGTAATCCACACACTGGATCGGCTTCGGGCCTTCGGCGAAGGTTTCATGGTGGCGCCTAGCTCATCGGCAGCCAGTCTGGCGGCTCTGAAGCTTATCATCAGAGGGGTTTGTGCTTCTGTATCGCACAGCGCGGTCATATTTAGAACAGTTCCATGCACTTGTAGCTAAACGGAGTAAAGAAACGCATTCTTCTTATTGCTACCCGACCGAGCTATTGCTGACATGACCATCGAAGAGTCTTTCAATGGACTCATTCTTTTCCCGACTCGGATTTAGAAGTATCGTCGTCATCCACCTCTTCAAAGGCGGCAATCTTGTGGTGCTGATAACAATCATTAACAAAGTGACCCTTTCTTCCACGCACAAAGCAAGTCTCAGCATCGTAGTGGGCCTTTTCTCGTCCTCCAGGCTCCATCAAGGCTCGGCCGGCCAACAGAGACGTGATATTGGGGCGGGCATCTTTGCCCTTGGCTCTGTATTCAGAGACCTCGACGCGATCCTCCTTGCGCTCCTTGTCCATCTGAGGCTTATCCTCCTTTATGTCCTGAAGGTCGAACCTTCTCGCGTTGCTCGTGGGCTCACTGCTAAGAATAAGCGGCGCGGCCAACGTCTTCGGTGGACTGCTCGTAGTCCACATCAGGCTCAACGCTGTTATTGTTGAGACTGGTGTCCATGTCGGCTAAGATTAAATCCTAAAACATCTATTTCTGGTTGGCAGGCGGAATACTGGCTTTCTGACACATGGAGTAAAACACTGTGCCGGGAAACGCGGTGCGGTCACCGTCGGTGGACGACGTCCCCGGATGGAACGTCTCAGGTGAGGACCGGTGCGCGGTGTGCCTACACGTGTGAGACCTGGATCCATCAGGTTATCAGTACCGGTATCAGAGACTCGGTATTTTCTGTAACAGCTGATTCCATTCACCAAGTGGCAAGGACTTGTCACTTGACTCTTTGAGGTTGTTCCTTTAACTAAAGAACGTCGCGGTCGCCTTTTTGACCAGGGGACTTGGTGATTCTTCCGTGAGGATATTCTTTGAGATATTTCCTCATCCCACGGGGAAAAAAGCAAAACAAATTGCGCCGCGGAGGCTGGTGTAATGCAGTCTGACGCGAAATTGGACTTGTTCCTGAGTGCACCGTGATCAAGTGACGAACTGATACGTAAAAGGCTTTTGGAGGAGAAGGTTCGAGCCTCTTGGAAGGTCTATTGATTATGTTCCTGTAAGTCACTCCTTGCCGGCTCGCGTACAAGAGCCGAGAGAGGGGAAGTGAATGACTTGACATGCGCAGTTGCCTTACGTCCCAGCTGTAACGAGCGAACCTTCCCGCCGAATACTCGGAAGGATCGTCTATGTCACTCTCCTATGACGTGATCAATGTTTATTATATGGGGGGCGGACGAGAAATGATAGTGACGCTCGAAGTTGAGGGTTATGACGCGTTCGTCTGGCGCCAATGTTTTAGAAACGGCCGAAAGTGCTTGTCAGCTCGAAGCATTCTACAGAGAAACTGTATCGTCGTACAACGTAGATTGTATAATTGCTCGCTCGTCTGGCGGAATAATGTCACTTGTTGGTCGCCGTTTTCAAGATACGATACCTATAGTTGCTCCGAAGAGTGATTATCTCCACAAAAAAAGGGAACATGATGGGGAACAGATAGCGAGTCTAGTATGATCATTGATGGGTAATCAATAACGAATTTGGTTTGGTTTGGTTTGGTTTGGTTTTGGTTGGTGCAATTGCTATCAATTGCCAGGGTTTGCAGGGGTGAGTGAGTGTGTAGATTTGTCTATCTCATTCTCAGATCTAGTGTAGGCTATCTATATATCACGTGACCTAGGTATGTCACCTCGACTCCCCCACCCCACCTGGCGGCTCCTCATTGCTCAAGAGTCAAGAGTCAACGGTCCTTCATCTCTCCTTATCTCTGTCATCCGCACTGAGGCTTACCTAGATTGAGGTATGTACTAGACATTAGGCAACCTATCTACGGAGTAAAGCAATCACAATTGCAATCACACCTATCCTGAAGCTCCAAGTTGCCCGATCATAGTCAGCGCTTGGAGCTTCCGGAAACCCGGAAAACTCGGATATGTAGCTGATTAAGGACAACGCTTAGACCAATTCTGTAAGCCACGACTTCCAGCGAAGGGAAGAACGTTAGCCTGGGCAAGGGATGGATCATGGCCACCAACGGACCGAGGTTGGGAACACCGAGCCGATTTCAATCTCACAGCGATTCCACATTTACATGTGTGCATACATAGTACCTAGGTACCTAAAGGCAGGTGACCGTGTGGCTGATGATCATGTGATACAGCACTCTTGCGTTCTTCGAGCCAAGAATAGCGTGAGATTCTCGGAGAATTCCAAGACTGTACTGTTGTAACTTAATAACTGGTATTCGTTTTTTTCCGTCCGGCTTCAATTCTGACCAACGTTGCGTGGGCGTCACCCACCAAAAGCACTCTGCTTGCATGGATGGACAAGAGAACATTTACAGGAGACGGACTTCTCACAATGACAGGAGTCTCTCTACACGTAGTCTCGAAGACTACACAATCACCATGTAAAGCGAATCTCTTGACAATCGAGACCCAAAACGATGCCAAAACCATTCCAGTTAAGGTGTCTTGGAGATCCCACCTCGAAGAGCCGCTTGCGAGTTGCCACAGGTAGGTACACCTCCAGCCACACCCCGCACCGCCACGCATGACCCCCGGTCCACGAGTTGCCCCAAAAATCCGATGATGATGTCCTCCATGATATCCTTTTCGCGGCGACTTCCATCCCACGGCCAAAGCCACATCACGAGAAAATAGCCCGTCTTCTTCCCGTAGCCACCGACTCTTCATTCGACCCCCTGTGATAGGTATCTGAAAAGAAAAAGAAGAAATCAGAAAAGGAAAAAGGGAGCCGCGGACGAAGGCAAGACCACCGGGAGCATCGCCACCAAAGAAGAGCCCTTCCTGGCGCACGAACCAATACACGCACGACATCGCTTCGACGAACCGCGAAACGATCCGATCTCCCTACCAGACCAAGAGAGAGCTGAAGAAGTCGCGCTTCACTCCGCGACGCAAACTTTTCACCCACAATGGCCGCCAAAAAACCTACAAATTGGGGGCTCTGGACAAAAATGATATTAGCGTACGCGCCCCGTCACCTCTCCTTCCCTCCGGTCGCACATCACACATGGCACGTCGCGCGCCAGACTCTTCTTTTCTAATTAAAAATGAGAACAGCGGCGTAGGAATCAGCGTTGGAGGCCCCATCCTCACAATGCGCCTTATGCCCACGGAAGACGAGCTCCGATCCCGATATAACCCCGAACTATTGAAGAAGAGTACCGAAGAGAGAGAGGAGCGGCAAGAGGAGTTTGATGTCTTTGTGAATCGGTTGAAGGAGTATTCGAGATCGGATAAACCTAGTACGCAAACCCTGTCTCTCCCTATTCCTCCCCCTTTTTTTAAATTTAAGAAGACGCAACATGCCCATGTCCCCGGGGATGGTGTAGTTTGCAAGACGTGATGGCAGAGTTTTTACTAAACATTGATTTTTCTCTTGCTTATTAGTTTGGACGGTGATGATGGAAGAGGAGGAGAGACAGAAGAAGGCCGCATTGAGTGCGGCGAGGGCGCAGCGGAAGGAGGCGGATTCGCAGAGGGAGCAGATGAGGAGGGAGGCGGGGTTGGAGTCTAAGTAGGTAGGCTGGGTTGGAGTATCGGTGGTGAGCGGCTGTACTTGGACTCTAAGATGAGGCTGCTCGAAATTTGAGACGCAGGCAGATTGATTGAGAATTTTCGAGGTAGGCCGACTTGGAATCTAGGAGATGCATGTGTGGGTTGGATCTCCCAAGAGAGGTTACAGGTAGCTGGCTGCCTGGTGCTTCGAGCCTGAGTTGGTAAAAAATTGGACGTCATGTATACGAATGCGAGGCCACATTACGGCAGCAATGCTCTCCTTCTCACGACAATTTCATGAGATGAGAGGTATCGTGTTCACATCGTTGGTTCAGTGGAACGACTTGAACGAGCGGTGTCTCGTCGGGCGTTACAAAGTCTTGTGTATGATCAGTTTTACTCATACGGAAAAAATGACTAAAGAAATAACACGTAGTACAATGCATTGTCCAGCTAATGCAAGATCAAAGGACGAAGAATCTTGATCACTTTGAGGTGGTCTCGAAGAAGAGGGTGTGAACCACCTGTCTCGACCAATGAGGTGTCTCGCATTTCATCTTAGTTTTTTTGCTAGGTTTCTTTGATACGGATCCTTTGTCAAGTCGTCTTCTTCTTGTCGTTGTTGGTTCAGCAGCTTTCCAAGGGTTATGTGACCGGCTAACGGCACCCAATAACGCCTACACGATCGACTTGCGGGGGGAGGTCTGTCTAAAATGGACAGGGCGTAGAAAGGTTCGCGAATCGCCACGACCATCGTCGAACCAATAACTGCTCTACATAAGAATGGAATGGGACAAGAAAAGCCTGTTCCAGGGATAACGGTCCAATGAGAACAGTCTTGAACGAGGTGATCGTCGAACCAACCTGGTGTGGGATGGGATGCGGCATGGAAACCTTGTTCCGGGAGTGGAAAAACCTGGGGTAAAATGCGGAGGCGGGTTACGGGTACATACATATGTCACCAGACAATGATCCGGACACGGAGTAGATAAGGACGCCGTCAGTGGCCACAGCACGTGCTTGGAGATTAGGGGTCGGTAACGTAACGTAACAGACGCGCCGACAAGGCTGATTGTATCGATTGTACCTGCTGTCGGACAGAGGGAGGAACCCTGGCCAGCCACCAAGGCGTGGGTATCCGCCCGGTGGGCGTTGAGCCGGACAGCGTGACTCGTGAGGGTGTGATCACTGTGATGGATGGCGCTGATGGTGATAGACAGAAGGTGTTTGTTGGTGGGAAGAACCAACAGAGCGCCGAATGGAGATAAGGACATAAGGTGCAGGCTGCATTAACAAGAGCTGAATGAAGCCTAAGAGAAAGGAGAGAAAGTGGCAAATAGCGATGCTTCTTGGCGGGTGGCTGACCTTTTGTCGCGGTGTGGCTTCCCGGACTGTTACCGCATCTGGCAGCCCCCGTCTGATTCGTTATCTGCGCTGACGCTGTTGGAAGACTTGGAACCGACTTCACCACGCCATCTCCATGTATCGTTGCGAGCACCTCGCCTGTCACAAACTGACACAACCGCCACAACGGTCCATTGGCGCATCCACGAATCAAGATGCAGTCCAACCATGCAAGATGTCTGGATAAGGGTCCCTCGCCGCCGGCCGCGTGCTTGGATATAAACTCGTCCCCCCGCCCATCACTCCTGCCTCATTGCTTGTACGACTTATTCCTGTTGTAACGCTGCCGGCTTGACCTCACTCTATCCTTCTCGCAAGAAACCACATCTCCCTTGCTGGTGCGAGCACAGGTCGGTCGCCATGGGTATCAAGGAGCGCTTCGGATTCAAGTCAACCGAGACTACAGCCGAGACTACGGCCGAGACCACCAGCGCCGATGTCCTGCCCAATGCTGATGGCGCTGAGCGCGAGTTGCGTCGCTTCAGGCGCCAGCATCAGTGGGACCCTTTTCTGGACATCGACAAGCTTGAAAACATTGACGATGCCCTCGCATCTGGCAACACGGAGAAGGAGATCGCCATCGACGAGTCGCTGATTCATGAAGACTCTCCCTACCCCGAAGTCCGCAGCTCGGTAAGTAATCATAGGTAGCTCTGGGAGGAGAAGACGAGCATCAACTCAGAATGGGGGCCGGCTGCATCGTGTATCGCGTGCTGACGGAATCCAATGACAGGTGCCCCCTACCGACTTCGATGTTCCGGTCAACACAATTCGAGCTTGGATAATTGGACCGCTTCTGTGCACCATTGTCGCTGCCTGTAATGTCTTGCTCAACTTGCGGCGAACTCCCATCAGCATTGGTTCCACAGTCGTTCAGTTGATCGCATACCCGTGAGTGTTTTTTACTTGGAAAGCGGCCGCTATGGCAAAGCCTGTCCTGTCCCTCTGACATTCAAGTCTGGCAGAATTGGTTGCGGCTGGGCAAAATACATGCCTCATCACACATTTCATGTCTTCGGCCACGCTCTCGAGCTCAACCCCGGGCCTTTTAACACCAAGGAGCACACCATGATCACCATGATGACTGCTGCTGGCAGTTCTATAAGCTATGCTATTGATATTTTGCTTGCTCAGGAAATCTTCTACAAGCAGCACTTCAAGTAAGCACAGCCCTGTCATCCCGCCTCGCCAATGCTGTATGTATTAATCAGATTGTGCACAGATGGGGTTTCCAGATTCTTCTCATGGTATCTACTCAGGCCATGGGTTTTGGTGTCGCTGGTATATCCCGACGATTCCTCATCTGGCCCTCTTCCATGGTGTGGCCTGCGACTCTTATCACCTGCGTGGTTATGTACTCGCTTCACGATCATAAACCGTCAGATCCCTCAGCCACCAATGGATGGAAGATTGGCCGTTACAGCTTCTTCCTCGTCGTCGCTCTCCTTACCTTTATGTGGGAATGGTTCCCCCTCCTTATTGCTCCCTTCCTGAGTTACTTCATGTGGCCAACATGGATTGCTCCCTCCAACGTTGTTGTCAACCAGATCTTTGGTGGAAATACTGGCTTCGGTCTCTTGCCCATGTCGTTTGATTGGGCCACTGTCACTGCCTTCCTGAGCTCGCCCTTGCAGACCCCTGCTTTCGCCATTGTGAACGTTTTCATTGGTGTCTGCATCATGGCCATTGGCAGCGCTGGTCTCGCATTTGCTGGTCCCGAATACTACCGATACCTTCCCATCAGTGCCAATCAGAACTTCGATCGATTTGCGCAGCCTTACAACACTTCGGTTAGTCCCATTTCTTCTGACTTCCCACTTCCCTCTGTGTGCTCAACTGTTCAACTGACTGATCTTCATCACAGCGCATCTTGACAAAAGATTTCACCATCAACGAGACGGCTTACGAAGAATACTCGCCAATCATTCTGGGGCCAACATTCTCTCTTTCTTACGGTATGGGCTTTGCCGGTCTCATGTCTACCGTGACGCACATTGCGTTCTTCTACGGAAGCGATGTCTGGAACCGTGCCAGAAACTCCAAGTACGACGAGGACGATGTCCACATGAAGCTCATGCGCAAGTACAAGGAAGCTCCTGAGTGGTGGTTCATGGTCATCTTCGCCATCAGCTTTGCTTTCGGTATGATTGCTTGCCAGGTTTGGGACACGCATCTGCCTTGGTGGTCCTACATCGTCTGCATCCTCATCGGCGCCATTCTGTTCGTCCCCATCGGCATGATCCAGGCCATTACCAACCAGCAAACGGGCTTGAACATCATCACCGAAATGATTGTTGGTTATATGATACCTGGCCGTCCTGTCGCCATGATGCTGTTCAAGAGTTACGGATACATGCTGTCGTACAACGGCCTCAATTACATCTCTGACATGAAGGTTGGACACTACATGAAGGTTCCTCCCCGCAGCATGTTCGCCGCGCAGGCGTTTGCCGTGATTTGGCTCTCTTTCGTCCAGATCGCGACCTACAACTTCCTCATTGGCAACATTAAGGAAATTTGCACGCCTCACCAATCGCAGGGCTTGACCTGCCCCAACGCCCGAACTTTCTTTAATGCCAGTGTCATTTGGGGCGTCATTGGCCCCAAGAGAGTGTTTGGTGCCGGAGCCTTATACTCCTGGACGAACTGGTTCTGGTTCATCGGCTTCATCCTTCCCGCGATGCAGTACCTGGTAGCGCGGAGATACCCAAAGAGCATTCTCCGCTACCTCATCACGCCTGCCTTGTTCGGCGCTGCTGGCCAGATTCCTCCCGCTACGATTTACTTCATCTTCCAGTGGGTCATTGTCGGTTTGATCTTCAACCTTGTCATCCGCAGAATGTTCTTTGGTTGGTGGAGTCAGTACACGTATGCCTTGTCGGGAGCTCTCGACATCGGCACTGCCCTCTGCACTGTTCTTATTGGCCTGGGTCTTGGTCTTAGCGAGACGAACATGCCAGATTGGTGGGGGACTTTGGTGTGGCAGAACACACTGGACTATAATAGCACGGCTGTGACGAAGGAGTTTGTTGAGGGGGTGACGTCGCCACTTGGGCCGGATTCGTGGTAATGATTTCCTGGTTTTTTGGCTTTCCTTGCTCGGGGTTCTCTTTTCTTTTCTTTCCCGGGGTTTATATGAAATTTGGTATGTTCTGGACTTTGTAAATATGTAGACGGGAAGTTTACGAGCGTGATGAATGATGAGGGGGTTGTTTTGGGGTTTCGTTCAAACATCATTGACCGGTTTTCGTACCAACCCTCTCAAGTTCTGGTCCGCATGTCAGAGACCATCGTGATACTGTAGGGTCTTCCGATCTGGCGTGCAAAATATCATGTAAACTGTGTGTTTGATCAACAACAGGGAGAAACTGGAAAGGACTGTCACATCGACTGATGGAACTGATTTTGTGTAAATAGCACATAATCTTTTTAGATTTTGTCAGCTATCTATATGATGATATATCATATCGCAAGGTATGTAGAATGGTACATATATACGTATAGGGATGTCTACACCACAGTCCAGTGACCAGTGGCTACGCCTTGTTTTTGCACGATAGACGATGAGCAAGGACATCTGCTATAGTCGGTCGGTATTTGACGGCAGGTAGGGCCACACGATAATGAACTAATAGGGTAAAGCGAGAGCTTCAGGGCATCATGCATTCTTCACTGCCGCGAGTTCAACGTTTTCATCATCATCAATCATCTGCTATAATAAAACAGAGCACGTATTCGTCCGATTTTGGACAAGGAAATGCGATAAAACCATGATCCATCTCGATTATATGTCAACGAGTATAAAGAAAGAACCCCAGAAAGAAGGCTGAAAGAGAGAGCCCATAGAAAAGACTACTGCTCCTTTCTCGTCATCTGAATAGAATCCGCACCAGTCTCCACTACACGATATTTGTCCGCATCTCCAAGACCACTCGCCGCCCTAACATACGCCTCGTCAGACCGATCACAAAGCACATCCAGGTCCGCATCGCTAAGGATATCATTCTCGTCGCCACTTGTCTGATAGACCAATCCATCTCTGAGAAGCAGCGCGCGCAGCATCTCCACATCCAACCGCTCCTTACTATTATCCAGCTTCTGGCCCATGGACTTGAATCCACCCTTCTTGATGACCAGTTTCTCAAGCCGCCGCTTAGCGTCCGCCGACATGAGAAGAGTTTCCTCCACGGTGCCCCTAGTGGCGAGGCGGTACACAATGACAGGCCTAGTCTGCCCGATACGATGGCACCGGTCTTGAGCTTGGAGATCCTGCTGAGGATTGAAGTCCGAGTCAAACAAAATGACTGTATCTGCCGAAGCGAGGTTGATACCCTGCCCGCCGGCGCGGGTGGACAGCAAGAAGAGGTTGTAGTTGGGGTCGGTGTTGAAGTCGTGGATCTGCTGCCGCCGATCGTCTTGTGCAACGGAGCCATCGATACGGCAGACGGACCAGCCGCGGAGTTCGCGGGCGTAGTCTTCCAGGATATCAAGCTGGGTTTTGAATTGGGAGAAGAGGAGTACTTTGTGGCCGTTTTGGAAGAGTTTTGTGAGGAGACGGTCGAGGAGGAGCATTTTGCCGGAGGAAGTGACGATGGTTTCGTCGACGGGGACGTTGGTTGATGTGGCCCAGGGGTTGTAGAAGTTGTGGGGGCTGTTGCAGACAAGACGGAGCTGGGCGAGCGGGTTGCCGAGTTTCTTTTGGGCGAGTTGTTTTTCTGTGAGGGACGAGCGAGGGAGAGTCAGAAAGATTATTTGGGGGTACGTACTCGTGGTATTCGCTGCACGGTGCGATGGAAGATAATCACGAGTCGATAAACAAGGCGAAGATGAAGGAGCGGAGGGAGAAAGGATGAAGAAGAGGGAAAAGGGAAAAGGGGAAAATATAGGGACAGGAGAGTGAAAATACATACTGGCTAGCTCGAGTGTCTCTGCCCGTTCAATCTCCTCGGGGGATCGCAGCTCGTCTGCTTCATCTTGCTCGTCTTCACTGGCAAGCTCATTCGCCAACTTGGCCTCGAAAGCATCATCTGATAGCGCCTCTTCGTCTGAATCCGCCTCTGCGTAGGTCGTTTTGGCGTTGCGCGTTCTGCTTCGCGTGCTTGCCGGGGTCGACGTACGACTAGATCGCGCGCTCTTGCTCTCGGTTTGTACAGCCGGAGTGGGAGGGCTTTTCCGTTTGGATTTTGACTTGGAGGATGGGGTTGTCACAAGAAGCGCTTCGGCATCATCGTCTTGTCTTGATGTGCTGGCGCTGTGGCGAGTCGATCGTCTGCCCATCATCATGGCGAAGGCATTGGGGGCTGCAGCCGACTTACTCTTTTCTGTTTTAGGGCTATGTCGCACGGGAAGCGAGACCGCTGGTTTGTCTGATTTTGCTTCTTTCTTGCTGGGTTTGGCTGCTGCACGGCTACTTGATCTTGAAGACTGGCGGGTCGATGAACCAGATGGCGCGGCGCTGTTGATCTGATTGATAACCTTTTGTTCGAGATAGGCTCTCGTGTCAACCTCCTTGTCTGTAAAGACGTTGTACAAGTCGGTCTGCTCCTTGGTCATGGGCGCGAATAGCACGTATTCGCGCTTTTTGGGCAAATACGCGGCTACGTCTTGTTTGATTCTCCGCAAGAGAAGGGGCTGCAGTATGAGATGGATCTTCTTGACGAGATCCTGCTTCATCTGATCCGCAATGAACTCCTCGGTGCTCTTCTCGTCCTGGAGATCGGAAAAATCGAACCAGGACTCGAACGCCTCCCAGTCGGTGAAGATGTTGGGCAGGAGAAAGTGCAGCAAAGACCAAAGTTCCTTGAGATTGTTTTGAAGCGGGGTTCCGGTGATGAGCAACCTCGTGGCGGAGGAGAATTGCCGCAATTGTTGAAACAGCTTTGCGTCGGCATTCTTCATTCGGTGGCCTTCGTCCTATATACGTCCAAACAAGATTGTATCAGCATCGGCGAAAAGGGGACCGGTATCCAGAAAGGCGGGATATAATATATGTGGCAAAGAGGATGGGAGAGTCGTACTATTATGATGAACTCCCACTGTATCCGGGAGAGGTTATGCTGGTCCCTTAAGACCATCTCGTACGACGTGCACACGACTGGAAACTTTGTACTGGGTCTCCCTCCTGTGAGATTACGCATCATTTCCGTCTGGAAGATCTCTTCTCTTTGCGCCTGATTGCCGTGGTACATGACTACGGGTATCGACGGCGTCCACTTGTGGAACTCATCCATCCAGTTGGACAAGGTGCTTAGAGGTGCGACAATTAGATGGGGCCCCAGGTAGTTTTCCTGCTCTCGCAGAAGAGCAATAAGCGCAATAGTCTGGACAGTTTTGCCTGTGCTTTCGTTAACAATGTTGTTCACAAATGCAAGTACCACATCAAGTTAAGGGAGGGAAAGTCAGGTATTACGATCGGGGTTCGTTGAGTCGTACCTAAGCCCATCTCGTCCGCCAAAATTCCACTCATACCCTGAGAGCAAATCTCAAACATCCAAGTCAAGCCCTCCAGCTGGTAGTCTCTCATGGTGCCATTGATCATACACTTGGGCTGTTTCGCCATTTCCAGACTGTGTTCACCGAGCGTCTTGCCATCCAGACTGCTTCCCACACGTCCGAGCACTTGCGTCTTCTTGGTGAGAATATCGCTGAAAGCAGCGCTCTTCATAAGCAGCTCGTCTAGCTCCTTCGCCTTGACTTCGCGCTCAGCCTTCGTCTCCGCCTTTCTCTTCTTGATGCGCTTCTGTGTGGCTGAGAGTTTGTGGTCTTGATCAGTCCTCCTATTTTCTTCTCTAGCCTCCCGCTCCTCCTTTAGAAGGCTGTCCTCGGTGAATTGGCCGGCGGCCTTGAAATTTGATGAGGCCATGGGTGGTGACGAGCTGGGCGCGCTTGTCAAGGCAGCTTGTTCGAAGAGGACGGATTCGGCGTCTGAGGAAGACAGGCCTCTGGCAAGTCGCTCCTGGAAATTCGATGCTTTGCCTGTAATAAGAATATTCCTCTGAGTCTCAATTTGGACTTTCTGTCAGCAGTTGCGCATTGCTATTTCCTTTTACTGGCAGTGCCAAAGAGAAGGGAGCGAGCGCGAGGGTGCAAACGGCGCCTTCTGTATGACCAGTTCAAAAGGCTAAGGAGATCGATTGAAATTCACTGAATATTCGTCAACATGACTTATTGGTCAAAGGAAAAGAAACCGGGTGCGCTCCGAATCATGCAAATAGTAATGACGGCGACGAAAAAGGTGACAGGCGACGCGCCCTCAGTCAATCATGAGTCATGACAGCAACGCGATACCCATGCGCGGTCACGGGACAAGCCGCTCGACGCGTAAAGTGGACGTTGATGCACCGTTTGCTGCATGACTAAGCACGCATTGCCCAGGAAACACCTTGCCATCGAGTTCGGAAAAATCATTTGCTTCAGATAGAGCAAGTACATACTCCAGTCTCCAAGTATACATCACCGAAACGAAGGCGCCCACAAACCGGCGACTTCTTCTTCACGTTCCCAAGCTGTTTTCCGCTCGCATCTTGCGTCCCGTCGCCAGGACTCTCCTCCCAGCTTCCCTCCGCCGCATCACCAATATGGCCCTCGCCAACCAGACCTACACTCCCACCGAGGAGACGGAAATCAAGCAGTGGCTTACCACGTCAGAGCGTCTCAAGTCCAGCGACGACAAGACCTCCATCTTGGAGACCCTCAACAGCCATCTCGCCAGCCGCACCACCCTCCTCGGTAGCAAGCCGTCCAAGGCCGATGTCGCCATTTACGAAACCCTCTCTCCCGTAGTTGCCAAATGGTCACCCGACGAACGAACCGGTGAAAAGGGTCACCCGCACATTGTCCGCCATCTCGACTTTGTCCAGCAATCGACCCTGTTCGGCCTCAACCTCAAGGACGAGCAGAAATTCGCCGTCGACCAGGACGATGTCCGCTATGTCAAGCCGCCTGTCGATGCCAAGGCCGAAAAGGAGCGCCTGAAGAAGGAAAAGGCCGCTGCCGCTGCCGCTTCTTCTGGTCCCACCGATGCAAGCAAGACTGCCACTCTTGTCGACCGCACAAAGGATAAGGCCAAGGACAAGGTCGACCAAGTCAAGGGTGCTGCTGCTGCTGCTGCTGCTGCTGCTGTTGGAGGCGACAAGCCCAAGAAGGAAAAGAAGGAGAAGGCCCCCAAGCCGCAAAAAGCCCCTGCCCCCGCGGCCCCTCTCTCCCCTTGCCTGATCGACCTCCGCGTGGGCCACATTCTCAAGGCCATTCACCACCCCGACGCCGACTCGCTCTACGTCTCCACCATCGCCGTGGGTGACCCTGCTGGTAACGAGGACTACGTCGAATATGAAGGCCAAGTCTGCCGAACCGTCTGCTCCGGCCTCAACGGTCATATTCCCCTCGAGCAAATGCAAGGCCGCAAAGTCATCGTCGTTTGCAACCTCAAGCCCGTCAAGATGCGTGGCATTAAATCCTGCGCCATGGTTCTCGCTGCCTCGCCCAAGGTTAAGGCCGGTGAGGTCGATCACGACAAGGGCCCCGTGGAGCTGGTGTCTCCCCCTGAGGGCGCCAAGGCCGGTGACCGGGTCTTCTTCGAGGGATGGCAGGGTGAGCCTGAGGGTGTGCTCAACCCGAAGAAGAAGATCTGGGAGACCTTCCAGCCTGGATTTACCACTACGGATGGCTTGGAGGTTGTGTTTGATGCGTCTGTTGTGGAGCAACTGGGCAAGAAGGACGTTGGCAAGCTGGTTACCCAGAGTGGTGGTGTCTGTACCGTCCAGACCTTGAAGGACGCTGCTGTGCGGTAGACTGATGTATTTAGCTGGTGGTCTTTGAAGTAATATAGCTAATCAAGGATAGCAAATCAAAAGGCTAACAAGATGCTTCTCTGACGGCTCTGACGGAGTATTTTCTCGTGCTGTGCAATTCTCTCCGAGAACTTGGCCTTTTTTCGTGTATAGTTTATCTAGTTTACAGAGTGTATTTGCTCTTCTCTCTCGCCTTCTTGCCCTCTCCTCTCGAGAGTAGCGTCTCTAGTGTACATGCTTCCTCTATTTACATGCCTCTATACATCTCACATAGAACGTAATATCCCAGCACGCCTACCACCTACTTTTATACAGATAACGTCATACAAAACCCCCTCCCCCCTCCAGAGTCCTTTTGATATAAGCAAAAGGCATGACCAGTGACGCCCGCCTTTAAAACGCTTGCCAATCCCGTCATCTATGAAAAATTTCAAAAACTTGTCAAAATCGCTAAAGGCAACTCGAATATTATGCGATGAAATGCCGTTTGCGCCGATTTGCTCTCCCTTTTTATACCCGTCTTTTTTTCTTATTATTTTTTGACAGAATCCGCTGATGCAGCATGATGGACCACCATTTATGGAATTGGTGTCACGAGAAAAAGTACTCGCTGTGGCGGAGACGTTCCACGTCAAAGTCACCCTGGAAGAAACTTGTTAGTTTGAAAAGTGAGTTTGAGGTCGTCCTGTGTATTAGGAGTCGGAAATGACATACTTTCTTAGGGACGGGTGGCAAGTTGAGCGGCAACCACAAAGGAAGGCGAGTGGACCTTGGCTTCTTCTTGGCCGCCTTGACGCTTGTACTAGCGATTCGCGTTTCGAAATCGTCATACTCGGCTGAGTCTAAAGTCATATCAGTCGAGGATGCTGAATCTCCATCTTCGCCAGAGGGCACCGAGAGCATTTGATCTGAAATGTCCATTGATTCGGCATCCATTGATTCGGCGTCCGAGTCGGCGTCCATTGACTCTGCAATGCCATCCAAGTCGTCGAACACATCCATGTCTTCTTCTAATACATCATCAATTGTTTGAGCCATGTCTTCACAAAGTGAAGCCGGAGTGATGATTTTCTTTGCCTCTTCCAAGTCCTCGGGCTTCCCGGATCGTCGCAGAGTATTGCGCTTGTGCTCCAAGAACAGTTCGTCTCTTACTGACATGTTCTTCTTCTTGCGCAACTCTTTGATCTTCTTGCCCAAAGCAGAGTTGCTGTCGACATGTCCAAGGTAAATAGAACCTCTGTGTCGTGCCTCTACTTCTTGAGCAAGGCGCCCAATAACGTCCTCCTCATGAATCCGGATGAATGCGTCTCGCAAGATGCCATTCATGGTGTCAACGTCAGCGGCATGGGTCCAAAAGGAGTCGTGCACCGCGGCAAAGACCAAGTTTTTCTTGTTGCAATCAAGAGCAGAAAGAAGCATGTGGCTCGCGTCCAAAGAATGGATGAAGTTTGGCGGGAATCCTTGAAGTTGCTTTCTGCGATTGACGGGATCTGTATGCTCGTCGATAGGATACGCGATGGTCTGTAGGCATGTTCTTACTTCTTTCACTTGGCTCTTGCGGTACGGCTGAACAACAGGCATACGAAGTGGTGTCGTCCAAACCACTGTAGATCGGAAATGATCGGCAAACGCAGAGAAGCCGCTAGCGCCAGATTTGGACTTCTTTTTTGTCTTTCGCACTTCACCTCCTGCCTCAGTCTTGCTAGAGGCGTAGGCCTCAGCAAGTTGTTGTATTTGGGGCGCCGTAATCGCGCGACACACCCGTCCACCAACCTCGCCAAGCCAGTATTGGATGTCATGAGCGCCGCGAAACATGGTGGCGAGGGCCTTGAAAATGTGCTTGGCAATGTACGTGGAAATCATAATGTGTTTGAGGCCAGATTCCTTGGACAATTCGGGATACAGCGCGTCAATCTGTTTGCAAACCTGGTTCTTTGCGCCACTGAAGGTGACTCCATACACATTCGTCATGACTGTCTGTTTGACGACTTTTCTGTTAATCTTGCCCTGAAGGATTGCGGCCGTCTTGTTATTGCCATCACTCGCATCTTGGTTGATTGCTTTGTTCACAAGCTCCGCCACAGCTGAGTAGACATCTGCGGGTCGGTCACCAGGTTCCAGATTGACTTGCTTCGCTCCCCAGGTATCGCCACCCAACGCGGCATAGTGCTGTAGGCCGTTGCATGTGCCATCTTGATGAATAGGCAACTGCGAGACATGTTTGGTCGGGTCGGGAAGCTCAGAAGCGGCCTTCAAGTCGAAGCAAGCGGCGAGACACTGCCAGGGGTCCTCGGCCTCGAGCCACCACCGGCTTCCGTTTAGTGGATTGGTTGCGGAGTCAATGATCTTGGGCATATTATCGTTCGCAAAAGCTTCACGCTCATCGAAGCTGGACTTGCCGAGCCCAAACAAATTGGCCAGGTGAATTTTCAGCCAACGCAAACCGCGCTCCCCCAATTCTTTGCCTCGCGCAAATTTTAAAACACCTCTAGTGTGGTCGGCTCCCATATGGTTGAGGTAGGTGGGCATTGGATAGGCCCTGCCTCTATAGTCGACGTTGTGTGGGAAGTATATGGTTTGATTCCTGAACATCCTCGCAACTTCCAACTGTAGGTTCATGAAGCATCGCTGCGAATGTAGACCGCTCCTTTCGTTCTCAATTTCTTTGACAGAATGTAACCAGTTTCGGCGCACGATGGGATCAGCGGAAGAGTCTGGCTCCTTGGGCAATTCTAATTGCGGATTCAGTGGCGGGATATTGGCAATTGCTTGTCCAGAGTTCCATGATTCCATCATGACGTTTAATACATTTTGGTTGATCTGCCAAGAAGTCTTCCCGAGCACATCGAGACCTTTAAATACCTGCTCGAGGCAACCGTTCTTAAGCGCAGCCTTGGTGTATAGTCTCTGCTCTCGGGCGCCCGCCTTCACGCGGACCAGTGCCGTTTTGCTCAGGAGAAAGCCGCCTTCGTTCGGCTTGGTCCATGGTTTGGGTTCAACAAGCATTGGTAGATGCTTTGCAATGAAATCACCAATAGGTTCCCTCTGCATCTTATCTACCAATACCGCGTTGACATATAGCACGCCGACCTTCCTACCCTTTCGACAGAGTTGCGAATGGGTAAAGGCTGGTTGCAATTGACTAACTAGTTCTTTGGTGGTAGGATGTTGTGCGGTCGCTTTTACTTTGGCCGTTTCAAGCAGAATCTTTAGCAATATCGAGCCCACATGAGCCTTGATGGACATCGACCAAGATCCTTTCGCCTCATTCAACCGGTCAGCTGTCTCGGGGTTTTCGTCAATTATGGTTTCGGAGCTGGGTTCTGCAGTAGTTGACGTCGATGCAGGAGGGCTGGTGAATGAGAGTTTGTGAAGTCGTTTGTTCTCCTTTGTTGTTTCCTCTTGTTGTTGCAGTTGAATATCTTCTTGCAACAGCTTTGCGATGCTCGTGATGACTCGGGTTACGACAATGCCTTTATCCACGCCTTTCAAAGCTCCGAGGTTTAGTACAGCCAGTATGGTAATGGCAGCAAGTCGGGCAGGATCAGCTTGCTGGAGCAATGGTCCGTACAGGCAACGGTCGTAATCTTCGTTGGATTTGTGCGACTTCTGCTCCGATGCTTGGATCAAGACCAGTTCCTCTTTCCATCTATCTTCGAAGGCATGAAGCCACGTTGCCACATTCTGTGACAAAGAGTCCTGAGCCGAAGATGGACTAAGACCTGGGTTGACACCCCGTTTCAGCATGCTGCTCCGGGAGTCCCGCCATCTTTCAATGGAACATGTGATAGACTCTCGCTCCAGCTCTATTTGAATCTCGCGTCGGTCAGCGTACTGCATTTTTGATATGTCTGTGGTCTGCAACTTCGAAAGTAGATCCATTCCTCGCTTCAAGATTGACAGCCCTTCACCCCGCTGTGGTGTGGGAATGAGTTCTGGAGGGTCGTTTAGAGAAGACTTCACGCTGTCTTCAGCGGCTGATTCTGCCACTCCAAGCTCAGAGCCAGCTTCTATCGGGTCGAATACTTCGTCAGCCTCTTTGGCGTCCATTGTGTAATTATAGGTAGGGCAAATCTCGGTTATGACTGCCAGATCCTGATCGCTCAATATGTCGTCCATGCTTAGGACTCGAAGGCCCGACTCGCCAGGTGCCATGCCCATGTATCTGGTGATAAGTCGGTCCAGCCGCACGCTGCGCTCAGACAGCAGCGACGCCTTCAGCATACATGCGATTGTCTCAGCAGTATGAGGAAGGCCCTGGGTCCGTATCTGCACCTCGTACCACTTATGAAGTTGTTCGGCTCGTTTTCGGTCTGGACTCGTGCGCATCTGATTCAACGAGGTTCGAAGATACTGGTTGTGTAATAAGATTAGCTCTTCGCCGGAAAGATCTCCCGTCGTGTGAAGCCGTTTCAACACCAAGGCGGCCCTGTCAAGTTTGCCGACCCGGATACAGGCGTCGAAAACGGGTAGCATGTGTTCTGTGTCTCCCGGGACGCCAAGCGCATTGGTCTTCGCGAAACCTGATTTAGGGTATTCTGGTTCAGGAATCGTCAACATTGTCGAAGGATCGAAACCCCGCGTGCCGGGTGATCGAGGTGACTGTTGTTGGAAAGAGGGAAGGTTCGTGTTTGAAAGGTGATTATATGGCAATGCACCGAAGCTGGATTCGCTGACTGCCGTTGCCAAGGCCCTATCACGGATAGAATGGCTTGAGTAGAAATTGAGCCCACGTCGAAGCCATGGCCGGGATTGCCGCGTCACAAAGCATCTTTGACTTCTGGATGCGAGCTGGGATTGCGACACAACACGGGTTGCAGAGTGGCAACCTGCGGATCTTATAACAGAGGCTCGCTGAGCAACCAAACCGCTCTGTGTTTGCCGTCTGAGCATCCCGATAGCAGTCGAGATTCTAGGGACATGGGTCGGAGTGAGGATCGCGATCGGAACGTTGGAACGGGTGTCGATGTAACAATTTTCGACTTGTCAAAACGTGAAGGGAACTCAGGAAGCAATAAGCGCGATGCAAACGCAAACAGCAGAAGGAGTGTAACTTGATGAGAGCACGGAAAATGGAGATCAAAATGGAACCGGCGAACAAACAACTAGCACATGCGCCGACAAGCCAAGCCGATCAAGGGGGCCCAAAAAAGCGACATCGAAATTTTCGCTGTTGAAGTCGAGTCAATCCTTGCCGTTGGATTGGCTCCTCTATCTTTAAAGCTGGATCACGTGGTCATAGTGGCAAGATTGAAGTGACGGACCCACCAAAAAGTTCGCGTTTGGCTGAACGATGGAATGAGAAAGAGTTGCCGTTGGCGTTGCACAAGGATATCAAAAAGAGTCGATACATACACACGCTGCGTGCATTCGCCCTCAACCGACAATGGCGCGTCCATCCTTCGCTTTAATGAGCTGCTCAGGTTGCCGAAATGTGACACTCCGAGCCGTTCTAGGCAGACAATCCCGGCCTTTTCCAATGTGGCGGCAGAGTGAGCCCGGCCAAAGTCCCCGACCATTGGCAACATTCTTCAGTACGGAGCGAAGTATCGAAAACATGACACCAGCGGTAAAAGCCTCTCAAGAACCGGCAGAAAATCACGATGAAGTTAATGAAGAATCTTCGAGTGCGGAACAATCAACAACCCCGAGGCCCTGGTTTCTCGAAGTCGAAGCCCCATCGCATCCACCGAGTTTACACACACCCAAACTGCCCGAGGCTCCAGCCGGGTCGCCCGCACTTATCACTCCTATGATCAAGTACATCTTCGAAGACATGGGCTTAGACGAAATTGCTCTCTTGGATCTGCGTGATCTGGACCCTCCAGCCGCGTTGGGCCCGAACCTCATTATGCTCCTCGCAACTGCTCGAAGCGAAAGGCATTTGCACGTCTGTTCGGGTCGATTCGTACGATGGCTGGGACGAAATTACAAGGTCAATGCAAAAGCCGACGGGTTGATAGGCGCCGGCGAACTGAAGACGAAGCTGCGACGACTGCGCAAGAAAGCGAAGCTCATGGGAACTAATACCATGATGGTGCCAGACGGCGATAATGGCATATCCACGGGCTGGGTATGCGTGAACTTCTCCACGAGCGACGGACCCACCGACGAGACGGCGAGCTTTGATGATAGTGGGCGACTTTCTGGATTCGGGACAGTGTCAACAGGTACTACAGTCGTGGTCCAATGCATGACGGAATCTCGACGAACCGAGCTTGATTTGATAACGCTATGGCGAGGAGTTCTTAAGAGAAATCTAGAGGCGAATATGAAGATCAGAGGCTCAGAGTTTCAGGATTCGAAAGATCTTGAAGCCTTGGTAGCATCCAAATTGCAGCTCCCTGAAGAACCCGAAATTGTAGGAGCGGCTGCACAGTGGGCAAATTTGCAACAAGCCTCCGTCCAGCAACACAGGTACTTCTCCACATCTGCCAGAAGACTTTCAAGTCGTTATGATGCAAAGGCAGAAGACGGAGTATACGGTGTCAGACCACGCCGAGCGATAGGTCTGGGATCGTTCTGGGGATGCGTTCCGCGTGCTGGCTTGATTCCTTTTTCTCCGAGCTGCTAAGCTGTATGAACCAATGCTTCGAGTGAGCCCTGCCCGAGCGACCAAGATGTGACTCAAGGCTCTGGTTGGGTATACCCCGAGATCAGGAAATACTAGCGCGCGCGCCCCCGTGCACCGAACCGGGCCGGTCCACGATGCAGTCAAGCTCTATATTCTGACAGACTGGTCTCGCGGCAGAAGAGCTGCTGCATAACCCTCTGTGATAGTATTCCACCATCTAAACCTGGTGGATAGCGCCCTGGCGCCGCAAACGCGTTTCGCATCTTGGTTAGATGGCGAACATGAACGTCGCGTATAATGAGACTTCTGTATAGTCTTCGTCTGTAGAATGAATACGCCTCTACTTATATCTGTATGATGATGCAATATAGAAACGGGCCGTTTTCTGACATGTATTTGTACTATATGTATTATTGACTGGTGCAATGTATACTGGCGGTGGCTTTTCTTAATGTGCCT
This sequence comes from Claviceps arundinis, assembly GCA_018360175.1. NCBI lineage: Eukaryota > Fungi > Ascomycota > Sordariomycetes > Hypocreales > Clavicipitaceae > Claviceps > Claviceps arundinis. The sequence continues at coordinate 64,992 of SRPS01000138.1, forward strand.
TCTTTTTGCTGTCCACGCATACCAAGTTTACCATGTATAACGATTTCGATCCTTGGGAGGCGAGGCTTGCGCTCTGTCTATTCAATCTAATCAGGTGCCTCTTTTGATTGTGGCCTCTGAAATACATACTACAGCGAGCTTGAATCCTGGCACTTCAACGAGCTGCTTGCAGCCATGTGACACAACACTCGTTCCATTTCTATGAACGTGAAAATGCACGCCAGAATTCACACGGCATCTTTCTCATTCTCCATGCTCAGTCGCAACGCCTCCCGCAACAAAGGCGCGACCTGCTTCCTACTCGCCGCGAGCTCCAGCTGCACCCAGGCAAACCTCTCCTCGCCACGATTCATCAACCCGTCATGCCACGGACTCAGCTTCAAGTGTTGCGTCGACCGCTCCCTGAATGTCTTGACAGCACGTATGCCCCGGTCGTTTAGGCCCCATAGCAGGAGCTGTCTCCGAAACTGGCCCCCAGGATACGAAGCTGTCATCACAGCTGCTACATCAAGGCTGCGGTGCTCAGCCCACGAGGACAGCTCTCGGAGAAAGACTTGCTCATCGGATCCAGCCTTTTCCAGGAGAAATTCAAAGCCGCGCACAACACAGCTAATGCCAAGAGTCAGACCACCCTCCTGCCACTCCTTGTAGTCCTTGCGCAAGATATCCCGGAAGCACAGCGCCGAGATGTCCTCCTGTACAGCATGGATCTGGTCGTGGTACTGCGAAGCATGGAAAGCCTGTTCATGCATCTGCTGCAGCAGAAACTCTACAGCCCGTGTGTCCTTGGGACGGACCTTGAATTTGGCAGTCATGTTGGCCGTGTCGAGCAGGATCGGCGCAAGGCACAGCTTGAGAAGCTTGTCATGCTCAGCTGCCTCCATCTTCTCGCGCAGTTCCTGCCACGCGGGTCGGCACTCGTCGACAATCAGGCTCATGCAGCTCCCGCATGGCTCAATGACCCGTGGTTGGGCGTTCTTGTCCACAAAGGCCTCATCGACGTGGTGGTCCACGCAGCCAATGATCTGGCCTCCGAGTTCCTGGACTAGGCTCGTGGGCGAGTTGTGGTCGACGAGCACCCAGTGCGTGTCTTGATGAGGCTGCAGCTGCTGCGGATCCGGCAGCTCGGAGAGCGTGAGAAGCTGCTCCGGCGTCAGAGCTGCGTACTGCAATACGGCAGTCATTTCGGTCCGCATCGCGAGATCAGCCCGTGGGAGGTTGGCCAGCGGGATGTGCAGCGCGTACGGGGGCGAGTTGGTCCGGATGAAGGCGTAAACGACCGCCGAGCATAGCGAGTCGAGGTCTGTATGTTTTAGGCATTATTTGCGTCAAAAGGGGGTTCTTTCATATTTTTTATTTTTTTTGGTAGGCCCATTGTCCTGTTCCTCATGTGCTTCCTTCCTCCATAGGACCTTGGTTGTCAGTGAGGTGTTTTTACCTGCGGATTCATTTCCAATCACTAAAAAGAGCGGTTTCGGACGCTGCGCGAGGGGCGTTCTCAATGCATTACGCGCCATGGCCAGAAAGGCTTCCAAGGTCGGCTTGACGGACATGGCGGTTTTCGGGCAGGAATCAGGATTGACGAAACGGGCTCGGATGTCGAATGCAGGTTTCGGGAAATGCAAGGTGCCGCGCGCCCAACTATAAACAAGCAAGGTGCCGCGAATTGCCTTGAGGAATTGAGGTGCAAGAGTTGATTTGCACGCTATGCAGTCATGGCACAAGACAGGAACTTGCGAAGTTATAGAAGACAAGAATACAATTTGGAGCGCAAGTGGTTCGTAGCCTGTACGGAGCAAGGTAAGATAGGTTACAAGCGCGGAGTCGTTGTTGGTCCCAGCACGGATCCAATCCGGCCCAGACAAACATCTAATGAAGCTTGTTTGGTGTATTCCTTTACTCCGTCCTCAGCTATTACAGCTACGGTCTGATCCCTACCCACCAACTTCATCTCTGCCGTCTCGAAAACTATCTGCAACGACAAGGCATCGTCAGAGTCGTATTGGGAGTTCTGATGGGTCACGATACGAGTCACGACTCACAAGTTACAACGACATCGGTGAACGTGGGCCCCACCAATACTGGTGCGAAGACGACCTTGATGAGATGGCGTGAAGATGGCGCAGCTCCAACTTCCCTTATTATTACATAGGTTTTACACAACCTTGAACCCGCATTGTGTTGCAACAAAGACTCGAGTACATAACCAATACTTGTGCACTGTGCTAGTGGGCGCTTGCAAGTTGCAAGGCACAAATATGACGCAGCCCTCATGCAAGAGAAGCAAACCAATGTTTGGCACAGTACCAGCAGCATCGCCCTCCCGTGCCATCCACGACCTCGAATATTTTTTGCTCCTCTCCTCCGTCTATCTCCGCTTCCTCCCTCCTCCATCCACCTCCGCTCCCTTCTCTCTCCAGAGTCCAACTCCTTCACACCCGGCCGATAACGCCTCCCAAACTCCTGCTCCCAAAAGCTACTCACCAACTTCAACACCCAAAACGAAAATGGCTCCCCCACAACCCCTTCGCCTCGCCGTCCTCGAGTGCGACAACGCTCAGCCCAACACCGTCTGCAAATACACCAACTACACCGGCGTCTTCACCTCTCTCCTCGACGACGCCGCCTCCTCCTCTCCATCCCCCGCCCCCCTCTCTTCACTACTCACCATCTCAACCTACAACATTCTCAACCACCCCAATACCTACCCCTCCCTCGACGATATCGACGCCATCCTCCTCACCGGCTCTCGACACACAGCCTTTGACAGCCACCCCTGGATTCTCAAGCTCCTCAGATTCGTCACCCGAGCTCTGGATACCAACCGCATTAAAGTCGTGGGCATTTGCTTCGGACACCAAATCATAGGGCGAGCTCTCGGCGCTGGTGTAGAAAAGAGCGATAAGGGATGGGAAGTTGCCGTGACGGAGGTTGAATTGAACGATGCGGGGAAAGAGTTCTTCGGGAAGGAGAAGCTAGTGAGTTTGACTCCCCGCGCCCCCTCCCTCTACACATACCCCCTTCACCCTAATAATTTATGAAATGATTCCCCAAGATCGACGTCTTTTCTTTTTTTTCCCGCAATGGCCAGCCGGCCAGCCAGTCAGCGTATTCTTATCTAAACACATATACTGATGGTTCTTGATTCCTCTTAGCGCCTCCATCAAATGCATCGCGATATAGTCAATGAGTTCCCCAAAGACGCTATCCCCCTGGGCTCCAACGCCTTCTGCCAGGTCCAGGCCATGTACAAACCTGGGCAATACTTCTCTGTACAGGGCCACCCGGAGTTCACGGAAGACATCATCTCTGAGATTTTGGTCAATCGGCATAGGGCTGGTATTTTCGACGATGCCGTCTACGATGTCGGTATCGCGACGGCACCGAACCCGCATGATGGAGTCGTGGTGGGGAGGGCGATTTTGAAGTTTATATGCGGCGAGGAGTGAAATTGAGATGATGTGCCTATGTGTTGTATCTGTGTAAAGAGAGGAGGAGGAGATTGATGACGACGTCAAGTCCATCGTAGCTCACTTCCAACGACAACGACGGGCCTCGTCTCAGAACGCCTGCAAGGTACTCACCTGGGTCTGGATGCAATCTTCCTACCTACCTTGGTAACTATACAATGCAAAATTGAACAAAAGTACGCTTCAGCCATCATCCGATCGGACGAGCCACTTCTGCCTCGTCGTTGTTCGACTCATCGATCCCCACTAGCATCAGATCCCACCAGCTAGACATCGGACCCGCGCGACGGGTGGCCATGGGCCAATGCTCCGTCCGCTCGCGTTGTCTTCTACTTCTCGCAATGGTACCATCAATCAGCATTTCCTCTCCAGTTCGTCCAACCCTCATACCGCTGCGTTTCATAGACGACTGCTTGCCCCACCGAAGACAGCACCGAGCTGCAACGTCGTCCCTTGTCCAGTCCCGCCACGGCTTTTCCATCATCAGAAACACCACCGAGTCGGCTAACCCTTGAATGCATAAGCTGACGAGGCTCATAAGAACAAGCCAAAAAGGACATCGCGTCTGGTTGTCTCGCACGATATGCGTGATAAACGGGACCAGCCACCCCATCATGTATACCAGAGGGTAGACAAAAAGGTGTCCCAGCTGACGTCGTATTTTTTCTCTTACTCGCGGAATACCTATTGCATTGATCGTTGCCGGTGAAAGGATCAGCTGCGGCGATTCGGTCTCTCCGTTGGAGCTGATAGAGCCTTGGCCGTCCAAGACCAGACCGGTTTGATCTTGGATTCGAAGGTCAGCACGTCCACTTGGGTGTTCTCGAGACGCCCCTCCTTGCGCATTGAATATCACTGAGGGGGCTGTCGTTACAAGTACCTCCTGACCTTCGCAATGCATTGGGGACATAGAGCTGTCAGGAGCCTCGTGATACTCGCCATTCCGGCAGGCGCCACAGGAAGAGCTAATCGGCAAAGGCAATGATGACGCCCGAGGATTGGAGTCGGTTCTCTCGTTGTTTTGCCAGATAAATGGAGACAACGCCGCGCGTCTCGCCTGGTGCAATGGCAGAGGGGGGTTGAGCCGTGCGGCCTGAACCAAGGCCTTGTGCGGCATTGTGTGATCGCAAGGCGGCTTTGTCGAAATGCTATCACTGTATGCAATCGGCGAATTCATTGGCAGAAAATGTTGCTGTACGAGATTCCGGCAGTCAAGACGTGGTCTACTTTCGCTCTGACCTTCGCTTTGCAACCGTCTTGTCTTGCCCGATCTCCCCATGACACATCGGACATGAGTATAAATGCATGTATATATTAGCATGATGGTCAAGACGACCACATATCTAGGGATCCAGCTGAGGGCTCTATAGACCCAAACTGGTTGACCGGGAAAGTAACAAATTGGTCCTGTATTCACAAAGGCGGGTTTGTTGATAAACGCCAGTGACGGGAGCATCAGCGATAAGATGGCGACAAGAGTGTACGCGACGAGCCGATACGGGTACAAGCCTGTCCTGCCTCTGAAAATATATAGTGCCGAGTGCACAGCCATCAGCAAGACAGCCAAATCGCATGCCTCGATTCCCACAGACAAAAAGAAGCCGCTAATTTGGCAGAGACTCGAGGTGGAGGCGATGGTGCCGCGGAGTAGCTCGGTTGCAGGTAAAACGACTAGCCACAGCGACTTGAGCATGTCGCTCAGCATGAGCAACAGAATGAGGCTGCACGTATGTCAGTCGATGGTCTTTCGCCGTCTAAGTATGGACCTTTTGTTTCCCTTACTCGTGTCTGAAACTGCGACGCATTCGCAGAAACGATGCAACTGCTACAACCGTCGCCACCAAACTCAGCGCCGCCGTGACGAAAGAGGTCATGTGAAGTGCATAAAACTGCCTCTGAGTCAATTCAACGGCTGAAGCACTCTCCACCGAGCTTCGTGGTGCCCCATGGATATCAGATGGCAAGGTTTTGGTTGAAGCAGGCAGGAAGATAATACGCCACCAGATGGGCATCTCGACAGACACGGCATGGCCGGCTCACAGGTCGCTACTTGAATCGTTGTATGCTGGTCGAGCCGACCTATGTCGTTCCCATCACGTTTAGAGGAAGAGGAAATCGTTCAATTTGCTGAAATTGTTGCCTCTTGCCTGCGAGTTCTCTGGCCAGCGGTGGCCGTGACTATGCGTAAACGAGCACTGAGAAGCGAAAATCACTTGCGGTGGCAATAGGAGACGCGATCAAAACAAGATTTGCGTGAGATGGTAGCAGTAAATCTGAAGACGACTCCCCCAAGTGAAACAAGAGTGACAATCAGCTAAAGCGAACAGCTGAACGGGCCTCTTTGAGGTCCGTCTGTTCATTTGACCGTGCCATTTCCAGATGGAATGGAATTCGACATGCCCATGCTCCAGAGTCGAGAACGCAAGCGAGGCCGAACGAACATGTCGCCATGACGGGAAGGAGCGGTTGGCTGTTTACTGGAGCTGCACAAGTCTGAGTGAACGCAGGAATTTCTCATGCAAAGTACCTACCTAAGGTACATGTGTAGATGGGCCGGAGTGGCTCAACTTGGCTCGCGTGGTTTTGTGGATCGGCTGGCTTTCGAAGGTGGCCAAGGACTATGTACCTACTGTACCTGATCGAACAAGAAGCATCTTCCGGTCTTCATGGTCTGTTTGTCCGCCGTTACGCGATTCTGCCCGGCACAAAGTCCATGGCCCAGCCCGCACAGGCGGCGCTTTTTGTCATCGGTAAGTTGTTGGAACTTGGACGGGACGTTTCCGCTGTGGCGCCTATACCCGCGGTTTATCCCTCGCGAGTCGCAAGCGCTTCGGGTACATACATACCTGACACTGGACAGGCCGACGGCCTACAGGAAGGAAGCGGCCCGCCTCTGTGAGCACTGATGATGAGACCTCCATTATTATGTAACCTACCTCCTATCAAGTGCTCCAGTGATATGTCCGAGAAGACTTTGATGCGTTTTAGTGTTTCTATTCTCTAGGTAGGTAGGTCAAAGGCTACATGGGGGCCTCGGTCTCAATGTCCATCGCTAACAAGGTAACCCCGCTATGTACTTCTGGTTTGCACAAGACAAATACTGACACATGTATATGTATAATTAAGCACCGATCAGTATTTCATATACTTCTACCATTGCGATTAAGCATATGTTTGATGGACAATTTCAACTACGAACCACCAGCACGATGGCCAGAGGAAACGAACCCGGCGGTTGCATTCTGTCCGCCCTTTTTGCCATGTGGCGCTCGGCATAACAATGTCTGGCTGCCTTTTCTAGCCTGGCAGTTGGTCTTTCGTGTCGCCACATCTATTTCAGACCTTGACAGTATCATTGTGTGCCATCTTGGTGCCATCAAGACTACATACGATTTTGTGGCGGAGGACTAAATTTATACCTCATCGGCGAAGGATGGCACGCCTCGCTGGCAAACAACTATCGCTTCTTCGACGGATTAAATGCCTCTTCGGCGAATGATCATGGGCATGTCTTGCTGGTACATGAACCACGCATTCCGGTGTGTCCATTCGTGGTTGATGTCGGGCAAGCTAAACTGATGGCATGGGTCGCGCCATGGCGTCAACGAATTAGTCAAAAATGCCCGCAGAGCGACGAAGCAAGCTCCAGGAATGGTGAGGGCTACGTCTCAACTTACATGAAACAATGAAAAGAGCGTGGCCGTGAGCTTGTACATTTCCACCTTGGCCAGCGCCTTGCCCATGCAAACACGGCTGCCCGCGCCGAACATAAGATCTGCTGCTTCCTCCATACGCCGACGACGGAATGCAAAGTTGTCGTCGCTTTCCTGGGATCTTTGCAGCCATCTCTCAGGTATGAAGTCTTCGACGTGGTCCCCAAACACGGCCACGTCCCGCGTCACCACCGTGGGATTGATGCCTACCGTGGTCCCTTGGGGGATGAAGCGTCCGTCCGGGAGCTGGAAACCGCCAGCCGGGACTTGGCGCTCAAACATCAGTCCGACGGCAGGATTCGCTCTTGACGCTTCCCGAACGACAGCATCAAGATACGCGAGATGCTGGATGTCCTTCCACTGGGCCGGCGTTGCGACTCGTGCCCCGTCCAGCTCGCTCTGCAGACGCGCTTGTGCTTCGGGCTGCTTGCCGAGGTGATATACGATCGGCCGCAAGGCTGCCGCCGTGGAGTCTCCGCCCGCCAGAATATTGAGCATGAGCCAGTGGATGACCTGGTTGTCATCGACAAAGTCGTAGCCATTCTTGAGGCCGTGGTACTTGTCAATGAAGCTATCGACGCTCTTGCGCTCTAGCGTTCCGTCCGCCAGCTTCCTCTGGTAGTCGGAAACTAGCCGCACCGTGTACATGAATCCTTTGACAAGTGGCCTCGGGCCGATGCGGAGGACCGGGTTCTTGTCCAACCAGTTATCGAGCCAGGGGATCTGCGATACCTGTCCATGAAGAGCAGAGCCATTGTTAGTATCGATCATCAGACCGTGCGCATAAGAGCTGGAAAAATCCAGAGCACAACACATCGGGGAATGATACCCACGTCGGGCACGTCGTACCGGCGCAAAGTAGCGCAGTCCAGCTGCGGATCCGGCAATCATGTCCTCAATGTCCTTGCCTTGTTCTATAAACCCATAATGTCTTCCGAAGCTAATATTAGCAGCACAGTCCCAGGCGACTAGTTGCCTCGACGTGGCCGTGTTAGCATATTCTTCCTTTCCTCCCTCTCCCGCCTCTTCATCCACTTGTTCTTTATCTTCATCTTTTCCTCACTTCCTCGACTGTTAATCACATGGCAGAGAATGGGGGTCATACAATATGTCAGCCAATCATCCATCATGCAGATGGAGGCCGAGGTGCCGGAAGTGGCATCCGCAAAGGCTGTCCCCAGCTTGTTGGTGAATGCTTGAATGGTCTCATCCATCAGGGGCTCCATTTCCAAAATCTTAGACAACGCCCAGAAGCCTCCAATCGGCCTTGCCAGCTTCGCGTGAAGCGTCTCGTCCTGCGTGTTAAAGACGTTGGAGATCCGCTTCCCATCGACCATCACGTCGTTGATGCGATACATGTCGCCCTACATTGCGGGATAAGCACAAGAGTTAATGAATATTCAACAGCACAAGTTTCGCAGGAGACAGAAGCTCTTTCCCGCTCCGCCTCGTTGATACCATTTTTTGTCGGAGCTTGCGCTTGCGCCTGTCGCTCCACGAATAGTTCTGGATGGGATCGCACCTTTCTCCAGGCATTCTTACTTGTGCTCGCGTACACTACCTTGATCAGGCTCGGATCACTCAGACTGATGGCATTGGGGCCAATCCGGACAGCGGTGCCCCATTTCTGATGCCATCCGCGCGTAACCGAGTCAACATTGCCCCGCGTCGTCAGGAACGCTCTCCAGAAGTTGGTAAACCTCGCGACGACCGGGCCCGAAAAGGCTCTGAGTGGTGAGAAGAAGAGCTCTCGCACGACACCAAAAATAATGAGCAATGTGACAGCTAGGGCCAGCTGCGTCTCGCTCAATGCTCCCAGCATAGCCAGGGGGTATGAAATAGTCCCGAGGTAAAAATAGGATAAACTCTATTTCTTGTCTCTTATTTTGTCAGTCCACACTTCTCCAGGATTATCTTGGCCCGTCCGCAGTCTGTCACAACGAAATAGAGAGAGCGGCAAAATAATTGGCAAGAGAGTATATAAATCAAAGCGCCACAAATACGCAACACAGACTGACAGACACGAACAGCGACAGAGCTGCCATGTTATCTGTGCGAAGCGAATTTAAAAGCCTACTCAATGTCAACATGCGTTTGCAATAGTTCTCGCCTCTGATGTTCACTGTTGTCTTGCTGCGCCCACTCGGATGAGAAGCACCCGAAATAGCAATCAGAGGCGATGGTGCAAGCGCTTAATGGCACCGTATCAGGTCGACTGAGATAGCTGTCGCGCTCTCCATTGTGGAAACTTGAACCCCTCGCAGATGAGCATAGCATTATCAGCCACTTGTTTCTGCACCTGCCTGCACCTGGAGTGAAATTGTCTCTGGCAAAGGTCATCGAGCAGTGAGCACACGAGTCACGACAGACGTTGCTGCAGAATAATGTGCGTTGTGCGCGCGCTCCGTACAGTGTACTGGTCAGTGGTCCGTGTTGTTCGTGTCATCAACGATCCATCCGATGTAAACGAAAACTCTCATGAGCGGCGAGCTTACGGAGTAGTGTACTTCAGACCCGGCCGCTTCCACGGAGATGGCCTGGGTCAGGCCGGAATTCCGCTGCGTGCCCGGGACGGATTTGCTGAGCCTGATGGGCGGAGAGAATGCCGAACTACTTACAAGCCATGTAACATGAGCGGCAGCGCATGGAGGAAATATTGTGCAGTCAAAGGTACGCGAGAGACAACAACTCCGACTTGCTTGCCCCCTTGCCTCCCCGCTCGCCCAGGAGCCATCTTGCCACTTGGACACCAGTGACCACGCCCTTACATTAGTCTTTAGGCTTTAGCTTCGAGGAGATCGGCACGGATCGCTGAGTCTACATACTTCTCCGGCCATCTTTTCAATATGTACCTAGTTTGGCGTCGTGCCAAATGTCTACCTACATAGATGATGATAGGTAGCTTTTTCGATGCCCGATGCCCATGAGTCTAACCGTAGCCGTGCCTTATTACGTCGGGCGACTGATTACGTACCATGACCATCGCTCAAAATGTCGGGGGATAGAACCACTTGATGTTTGTGAGTGTCCGTGCAGTGGTGCACCCTGGCCGTCCATCATTGCCATTAGCAGTGTCCTCCGGAGCTCTGTAAGGAGGCACATACTGCCAAGATACATCACCATCAGATACAACATGTTTCAAGGGTGCAAGGTCCACAAGCAGAGAAGAAAAAAGAAAAAAAAAAGACAACAACGCGCTCAAAAAAGAAAACGAACAAAAGCGGGAAGCACAACCAAAAAGCGACTGCCCAGCACAAAGCCCCTCAATCATGTCTTGCACTCGGTGGGGGAAGTGTTCACAGAAGACGCTTGCGGCTTCGGTGTTGTTGTAAGATCCTCTGTCCCGGCAGTGACCAACGATCATTACTGCATCTCACCCGATCTGGTTGTACGGTGTACCTACCTACGTATGTTTTTATCTACTCTTCCTTTTTCTGCTGAAACATCTTCAGACTTCAGCTGCCCATGATTTTCACGGCAGGAGCAGTGTGGCAGTGTCAAGCCCTCAAGAGTCAAGGCTCAAAGGTCTTTGTACTGCTTTACGTGATGTATTTTGCCTGCACGACGGCTCGCCAAACACCAAACCAACTACATACCTACTTATAATTATTTCCAGTCTGGGATGCACTCAGTGGAGATCACGCGGCGGCCGTGCTGAGAAGTGGCATCGTAATTGCGACTTTCAGAGTGCACCGCGTTTGTGTAATACATACCTAATCTGAGTAAACTGGCTCTCAGGCTCTGCGCGAGACATTCGTCCATCACTGGGTGACAGGCAGGGGCGTTACGATCAGTCAGGGCTTGGTCCAGTTGTACTCGGCAATTTTGTTATGCCCGAAACATTCATGGTGATCATCACGGGTCAGGCAATTCTTAAAAGTAGTCTACACCCTCTCATCCCGCGTGACGGGAGCGTAGTCGTTATTTTTGGTCTCTCAGGCACACTACATAGAAGGCTTATAACCTCTACGATGCAAATCAGCGCTTCCTCCTATTCATGGTCTTGCTCGTAGAACGACGAACCAAATTGTCAGGACAAGGTAGACCATGATGTCTATGACATCTCCAAGAGTGTCGGACGGTGAACCGACAGCTGAGTATCTGGCCGAGAGTCAATCAGAATCACTAAAGCGCATTCTATGGGCTGCCGCCGGATTGCCCATTCTACTAGTCATCCTCCGTTGCTATACAAGACTATGGCTGAGGAAAGTATTTGGCCTTGATGACTACTTTATGGTCGCGGCCTTGGTGCGTTGCCCCGAATGCCTCTGTCTTTGCCACAGGATCGCCTCCCAACAAATTCCTGAACATACATAACAGAAAGCCGTCTAACTTGACCCAGCTTCTGTTGATAGCGTATTCTGCGGTCCTGACTGCGGCAGCAGACAGAGGACTAGGACGTCATATGGAGTATGTGCTCCAAGATCCGCAGCGCTTAATCGATGTTGGACTCCTGAGCTTCGTGTCACAACCCCTCGTTGTCATGTCGTGTGCCTTTGGCAAGACTTCCTTCGCGTTGTCCCTTCTCCGAGTTGCCATTCAGAGATGGGCCATCGTGTTGCTCTGGTTTATAATCATCTCGATGAATGTGCTGCACATTGTCATCTCCTTCTTCGTGTTTCTTCGATGTGAGGATCCTCGTCACCTATGGAACCCGGCTATTCCTTCTAAGTGCTGGCCTGCATCAATATTTGATAATATATCCTACTTCATTGGCTGTACGTAACGAGAAAAGTACCGCTTCTTTTGAAGTCACATATTGTTTTGCATTTGGGGAGACAGAAACACGTACAAGTGAAAGTACTGATTTGATGTACGCAGCGTACTCGGCTGCCACAGACTTTACCTTGGCTCTGCTCCCGTGGGCTATCTTGTGGAATCTTCAGATGAAGAGGCGGGAGAAATTTGGCGTAGCTGTGGCCATGAGCCTTGGCGTTTTGTATGTGAAAGATCCAGATTTGTTATGAGAACGAACGAATCCCCCCCCCCCCTTTTTTTTTTTCCTTCC